>CM040741.1:7255000-7350000 GCA_022829145.1 Albula goreensis | reverse complement strand
CACAAAGGGGGCCAGTCCTGCTGTCTTAACCTCTTTGACAGCTGTGATAGGTGAGTCTGTTTGGAGGCATTCCTCCACACTAAATAACGCCTCGGCACTGCAGACCTCAGCTGAAGATAATTTATTTTGGGAGAGGTTTCAAACAGGCTGGGAAACCACCAAAAGTTAACGGTGTGGAGGCTTGAGCTCATGTTCTGTGTGGCGAAGTCAGTGTATAGCTGCTACTCTGACCATGTGTATTTATATTAGCCTGCAGATTACATTTTTACTTTTAGAATGGCAAAACACATGCTAACACATCCTTACACACCAAAGGATCTGCATCTGGTAGGTAAAAATACTCTCAATATGTTATAATGTCTCCAGTTAAATCAAAACCTAAGCATAAAAAAATGACCATTGGTCAGAGATACCCAAAGAAAATGGAAGCTGTTAAATAATAAATGTTTGAGACTCCCAAGTCTCTATAGCCGAAATCTGTTATCCTTCCTCTTTAATCACTGTGTCATTTTCAGAACATTTTATGAAAACTGAAAGACTGATTTATCATAGAAACCTAGCGCACACACCTGGCCATTCTTTTCTGTATCATTTTTTTTTTTTGAAAGCTCTGTTTCGTTTTGATCTGAACATTCCATCAAGCATGACCTCAATTCCCCTGGAAGACTTTCCTATAGTTTCCTGGCTGCGCTGCAGATCGCCATGACGGACGGTTTGCCAGAACAGGTTCAATCAGGGACCGCGGTTCTCGCTCTCCCCGTGAACCGCTATGACAGAGCAGCAGCACATGAAGGTAATCCTGGCAAAGACATTATCATCCTTCGCAGCTGAGACCCTGTACAGTTAGATGTAGGGTGGAGCTGAAGAGGTGCCACTCAGTCATGTGACTGCTAATCCATTCCACGTCTATGATCCCTGCAGCACTTACTCAAACACAGGCTTGCAGGAGCCTACCTGTGATTTTCTCCCCACTGATATCTGCTAGGAGTGCAGGATTAATGAAGTAAGACACATGAGTACAACTGAGATATATATATATATATAGATATATTTGGTTATAAAGCATGGTTGCTCTTAATATCCCTCAGGATTAACCCCATCCAAACTGTCAAATGTCAATTTAAAAACATTTATTTGTTAGATGTGGTAATCAGTGACTAAACAAAAAAGTACACAGTAACATGTTTTTGTATCCGTTATATTTTTGACAGGTTGACATTTTGGGAAGAATTTTTACTTGAGTATCTTGAGCATAAGTATTCACATGCCTTGCATTTGACTGTTCACATACCTACATATGAGTGTTAGCACTTTTTTTAGCTTGTTTGTCACTTGCAGTTTCACTCGCCTTTCTGTACCTATCTTTTCTCTGCTGCTAGTTTACCATATATCAAACATGTATTGTCCCTCTATTATGACATATTATGGGAAAAAGTAAGTAAGTAAGTAAGTACATAAGTAAACAACTTATAATGAATGAGTGAATGGATTAACAAAATGAAACACATTTGTTGTAAATGGAGGCAGTCAAACCATGGGGTCAGAGAAGGTAGAGTCCGCTGTTTGAATGGATAGTGGGTTCAGAAAGGTTGGAGACGATGAGGCTGAACCAGGTTAGCATAAACACAGGTGCAAGTGGAGGGCGTTCAGAGTCAACTGAACGAAGGGCTCCTTCCTGTTGCCTTTAGGAATTAGACCATTTCAACTCCTCCGTCTGTCTCTCAGGGAAGGGCAAAAGCTGCCCCATCCAGCCTGCTCTCAGATTTATGGCGAACATATTGTCGTCAGACCTTAAAAATATTATGTGTGTATTCCACACATGGGTGGGTGAAAACAGGGTGCTAAATTTCACCTCAGAAGAACCGACATGAGCTAAAACTTTCACACAAGTTAGCCATCAGTAGCTACTCTCCCTTGGAACAAATCAGGTCATATATTTCCACTCAGTGTGTAAGTAGTGGGAAAGAAACTCACAGGCCAGGATTTATAATTCACCCTCATAAAGGGGTGATGTACTTATGCACTTTGTACCATGTGAATGGGTAAAAAGTGTCCCAGGGGTTCACTTTTAAACACTTATTAAACTCTTATAGGGGCCACCATAATGACAATGAGTCTTTGCTAGGGCCAAAATTTTCCTCCTACAGAATACCCACAATGCAGTTCAAGGACAGCACTCTTGGGGGTGTCAGATAATGAGAGAATTGTGTGTATGTTTTGGGAGGGGGTCTGAAAAGTCATTAAATAAATAAATACTGATATAAAAATAAGCTTGAATGGCAATGGTGGGCCATACAGAGGGTTTGATGCAAAAATTAGCTGACAGAGCAGGACGAAAACAAGATGTAGCTATAGATCCAGGCTTATGTTCCTCCTAGCGAAGTTTCACAGTCTCATTTTGCTTCATTTCTATGAATGATGCCAAGCAAGCAGGTCTCCTGGGAGATAACATGATCCTACGGGATCTGCTACCGCGAGGGCAGCCTTGCCTGACACCATGGAAGAGAATATACCAGATTGAGCTTCCTCTGGCTGTTTAAATCGTACGTGATTTGGGGATGACGACATGGCCTTGGCCTGCAACACAAGAGAGTCTGTGTGAACTGTTCCAGCCCCACTTCCCCTTCAATCTCAGTTTCATAGGCACTCCCCCTCCCCCATGTCTGGCTGGGCTATATTTACCCCTGCAGTCTATTCGGGTCTGTCAGCTGCCCCGAGAGCCGGCCTTTCTCAGACCCCCACTCTGTCTCCCATGGGGGAACCAGCCTGAGATTATGAGGGGCTGCAAACTACCAAGAACTCTTCAGGAATCTGAGAAGCGAAACGAGCAGGGGCTCTGGTGTAGGTCAACGTCAGCTCCAGCTCGTCCTCCTGGGTTACGGTATCTCCCACTTCCTGTCTGTGGTCCCTGCACTTCCTGATAGACAACAGAACATGAGCCACCAGGGGGATGTTCACACTCTGGTTCCAAGTCCAAACCGGTTTCATCAAGAAACCCACAAATGTTCTCCTACACTCACTTTTTCAATTCTCTGTTCTTTGGTACCTATAAACCTTACCACAAAAAACAGAGGAAAATGATTGAAAATTTAAAGGAATAAAACTTTTTTATTTTCTTTTATTATTATAATTTTTTTTTATTTATTTATTTATTTTTTTACATTTTTACAGTTTTACTTCAATCATGCTTGATTTTTTGAGTTAACTCGTTGGGTTAACAGTACAGGAAATACTGTACAGGGTTAAAAAAAATTCCCAGCATGTAATGCATTAGTAAGAATGCAGAAAAAGCAGTAGACTTCAGTTTAAGAAATGAGCATTCAAGGTAAACAACTAATTATGATAACATTTTGCTCTCATCTTTGGCCCCTCCCAGCCATGTTAACGGGTAAGGATGGGGTGTGGGAGTGGGGTTTGCTCCTTGGTGGTCTATGTTTTGCTGAGAGGGAAATTATTCCACTATGAGAACGTCTGTAAGTTATCCCAAGAGGTTTTGCCCCTGCCAAATTAGTCATCGCTTTTTACTTCTGAAAGTCAAGCTTAGTACAGCAACTTTGAGCACCCTCGGTCCTCATAAATCTGAAACTATTAATGTAAAAAATGTGGAAAGTATATGAACCACAATAATGGGCTAAGTCTATCTGAACTCTGAAGGTAATCAGCTAAAATGACATAAAAACATAAAAATGTTGTTTTATACCTGCTATTTTTTGTTATCTGTATCACTTATCTTCAGTGACACACGAGAGTCTTTAAGGTTACCCATGAAAACCATTTAAAACATTCACTGCTCTCTGACTTGGTCAAGTATAGCCTTAGAATAGATTCGGTTATGTCTACATTTACTCAAAACTGAGCATATCCTTGTTTTTGTTTTATCTGAAACTGGTCATAGACTAATCTTGGCTCCCTCAGAGACTAAGAAAAATTACAACCCAAAGCATTAGTTTACATACCCTGAAAAAATGTGATAGAAATATATTACACATTCAGACAGGTCATCTAAAGAGTCTTGTGAGTGAGTCAGAAACTGAAAACAGGAGATATCTTCACAACTACTTTCCTACCAGTGTAACAGGAAAAAAAGCACCTTAGATCACTGCTGTTTTAACCACCTAAAAAGGCCAGCAAGAAATGATCTCTAACGCTGCACATTTTTTAAGAAATGGTCACTGCACCAAAAAATAAGATATGACTAAAAGCCCATTAAAACTCAAGCAAAGTTAAAGAACAAGAATCAGTCAGGAGTTTAAGAGTACAGGGCCATAAAATAAGTCACATTATCCTTAATCAAAACCAGACTTAAGATATGAATGTACATGCTGTAGGCCCTGTCCATAGATTAACCCTAATTCAACCAAACTACACAGGAATATGCTGTTTCCCATCTATTGCTCTCTTTCAATCTATCACACTCAAAGGCCATATGATAGATCTCATTCACATAATATGATTTTGTCCTTGAAACAGACCCACAGTCAGTGGTTCACAGAGCCATCAATCAGTGTCTCAATAGTTTCCTCATTAGACTTTGGACCGGAGAAGAAGAACTTCAGCTAACTTTGCGATCGTTTAAAGCGGTCTCTGAGTAACACCGGAAAATAATAATAAATAAGAGTCACAGCATGACAAAATAAATAAATAAATAAAAGTTTCCCACGATGCAGGCAGTACTGTGCTTCTGTTTGCTGGTGAGGATTCAGACCTCACAGCAATTTACTGCATATCACCTTTCTGAGCTAAAACTTTCCTTATCAGACAATTCCATTTTGATACAGCCTAAATGCAAGACCAAAACTGATAAAAGAAATTTTGACTTTATCTTGTAATCTTGCCCTCTGGAATTTTATCGCTTGAAATACATCATGTGACCAAACATTTGCATATGTTTTGTTTTGATATGTTTTGTTGTTTTGACTAATAGTGTAATCGTGGATTATTTTTTTTTCAATAATAACACTTGAACAGTATATAACACTGTAACACAAAGACTTAATTGACTTGAACTGCAAAATGTTTGACTTGATTTAGCATTAAATGAATTAATTATTGGTAAAAAAATTATGTGTTAATCACATATGGCATTAAAAATACTTCATGCCATACAGCAAAAGCAGTATGTACTTCTCTACACAAGTGAAGACAACTTGCTAATGCATTCTTGATAATCCTTTCTCAGTAATCTTTTTGTATTTTCTTTGGCTTTATCCACTCGTCCTCTTCCGAAAACTGAGCCCTTTGTCTGCAATAGATAGCGTGCCGCTAACTTCAAAAGAGTTTACCACTAGCATGACTTGCTGATGTGTCATGAAATCGACCAGGCCCTGGTCCTTATCAACATGGCAGGCCCCAGCAGGATGAGGATGTGAGTGGCGGTAGCTCCGTCTGGCCACCCAGCAGCTCAGCAACAGCTTGGAGAAACAGGCCAGCTCTGAGGTGTCAGATTCGCGGGAGGACAGCCTGCATCACGTTAGCATCGCCGCGCTCATTTCCTGCTTGAGATCAAACACAGATAAACCCGTCTGGATCCCTGCATGGAGCTCCACAGACGGCGGGGGGCTGGATAAACAGCCGCATCGGAGCAGCTCTACCCTGCAGGCACACAGCTCATGACTGGAGACTAGTTCTTGAAAGTTCCTGGTTTCTTGAAAGTTCCCAGAGCCTGAAGAAGGAGGTTGAAGGGGGGCGGAGGGTGGTGGTGAAGGGGGGTGGGAATGTGTGTGGTCGCATGGTTTGGGTGAATGCTATGTGATACAAACAATGGTGAAAGTTGAGATCGCACATCTTGCATGCTCTGAGATGCAATGGGGTGTGTCTGTAGGCGGTTCCTGTCACAATTGCTGAAGGCCACGCCTACACCACGCCCTGTTCTTTCACAGCAAACGCTGTGTGTCATTTCAGGCAACAAGCCCCTGCCAAATTAAGAACTGCTCAGAATCTCGTGTTAGCTAGCTCAATCGCCTATGGCCATGTTCTTTCAGGGCCATTAACAGACTCAAGGCCTGCATTCAGGGCATTCTGTTTCACTGGCTGCCTGAAAAACAAAAAAAAAAAAACCAGTGGAAAGAGACTTCCCACCCTCATTAGAAACCCATTTACACTGATTTTTTGGTCATGCTGTTGGATATTTCAGGATAATAATTTCCATATGCTTACAAGAAAATTGTGATTATGGCACTGCATGTTTTCAGGAAAGAAGAGCTGAACATCATGTGTGTTGTCAGTTCTGTCCAGCAGGGGGCAATATATCTTGAAATGCAGTTAACAGCATTAATCCTTGAAACATAACACATTAATCTGAGGAAATGAGCGGCAGTGACTTTGATGAACATGGCTTTACATCATTTTAATTTTCAACAGCATCCTTTATCTGGTTGATCTGAAATAACAGCATGTAAAAATGATGCAACTGTATCTCTCCTTGTTGTAGATAAAGGCTAGCTATTTAACACTGAACAACTGCGGATCTCAATTTTGGATTATATTTTTGTGCTTTTGCATCTCCTCGATCTGAAAGGGCACTTTAAAACATTTGTGCTCTATAGTCCCAAATGTTTACACAGAGCACAGGCAGTCAATGGGTCCACAGATTAATGTACTGGAGTGCTCGGTTCTATAGCTGGTGCTTAGAGCTGAAAGACATAGTGTAGTTTGAGAGCCGGATGCCGGCAGAACAATGGTTAATTCAGAGGGAGCTAACTGAATTATCGTGTCCATCTCACAGTGTAAATATTGCCCTTTTTAATCCTAACTGTACACTGGAGAAATCACAGAGTGTACACATCCTTCCCTCAAGCCTCTTGGGAAGACATTGGCTCCTTTTATGACTTTCAAAAACTAACCAAAAGACACCAACTTTAAAAAAAAGAAGAAGAAAGAAGAAGAAGAAAAAGTCCCTGTTTATTTTCCCTATCGCCGTGGCGACACAGAGCGCGGTGGAAGCTGGCAGCTGGGCTCTCGCCCGCTCGGTCCCTCCAACGCAAATCCCACCAGAATGTGGCATGAATCAAAGCTGAGAGCGGGGCCGAAACACGAGCGAACACTTGGAGTGGCTGTGGGGATTGCGTTTCATGCGGGGGATGCAAAATTACGGTGCAAGAGTTTTTTTTTCTGGAGGACATAAACCTTCACCATCACCGTGGGCTACGCACAGACACCGCTACAGAGAAGCAAATGTCTTGAGGTGTTTACACAAGCCCACGTAACTAAGGACTGATATATATTTACTTAGATACACTTCTCCAAATGCAAGGCTCCTTACCGGAACTTACTGGTTGTCATGGCAAAGAGAATGAACTAAGGATGTGAATTTACATTTTTTGATCTATAAATGGTAGATAATATTTATGTTAAAGGCATAGCAATACAACTATGGGTTCAAATCCTTGGTGGGCACCTGATTGATACATTTAAGTGAAATCCCTTATATTTATTAGCATGAATAAGCTGGTGGCAGTGTGAAGGTTAGGGACACAGGCATGTAATCCAGAGGCTGCAGGTTTGATTCCCTGCCTTTGTTCCCTTGCTCTGGATAAGGAAATCTGTTAATACCTAAATGTAAAATATCACTTGTTGGGTACATGCCCAACTGTGTATCTGCAGAACATGCATTACAACATATCTTGTTTTTTTACAGTGTGTGCACTGCACTGGAGAAGTTTGACAGTGAAAAGCTCCTTGTTGAGTCCTCTGCACATCAGAGATTGGGTCGGTCCACAGAAAACAGGCAAATGGACTTTATGGGCGAACCGCGCCCACCATAATTAAGGGCCAGTTTAATAACAGTAGCACAGAGAGTGGTAGGCAAGACATGTGAGCTGGCCATGGCAGCGAACAGAGAGGCAAATAAACAGGGAGAGAGGGATGAAGAGAGACAGAGAGAGAACAGGGGAAGAGGTACAGAGACAGAGAGAGAACAGGGGACGAGGTAGAGAGACAGAGAGAGAACAGGGGACGAGGTAGAAAGACAGGGAGAGGGAGAAAAGGAGGAAGAGGGAGAAAAGTATTTGGAGAAGAGAGGAGGGACAGAACGATACAGAGAGAGAAAGAGTGATCCAGTGCATTCCAGGATGTTCTCAGGCCACTGGAGTAGCCATAGCAGATGGAGGGATGGGAAGGCTGGCCCTTAAACATAGCCCACAGGACAGCACACACTGCCCCCTGCCAGCAGTGCAGGGAAGGCCCGCTGAACCAGAACATGGCTGGATCATAACCCAGACAGGGCCCTCATGGTGTACCCTGGAGAGAGACAGCTGTCCACCGTGGTCTCAGGGAACATCTCACTTCAAAGTCACTCAAATCAAGCAGACATTAAAGGAACAGAATGCACGTCTTGCATCAGGACTAGACAGATTGTTCAGAGAGACGTTTGAATCACAACCACTAGCTGCAGGACCAGCAGTAAGCGGTGTCTTCTCAGAAAGAAAGCTGGGACAAGTTTAGGAGAATATCAAATTTTTCTATGAAAAGTTATAAAAACATTGAAACATTTTTTTTTACATCAGGAGCAGCAGATGCCTTTCTGAAAAAGAGATGTGAAATATAAGGTGCCAATCTTAGCCAACGCCCAGACAGATCATCAGTCACCTCTCTGCACGCGCTCAGATGAGTCACATTTTTAACCAATCATTGTTCAGGAGTGTTCAACACTGAGACAGCAGCAGCGTGAGAAGGCGCGGTCATAAATCATACCAGCGGGAAAATTATAGTTTCTAATTTTGTACGCTACAATACTACGCTCTCATGCACAAGAGTCACAAAGTCAAAGGCGAGGACAGACCACCGGAGTTCTTTCCATACGGATCAAAATCACGCACAATAATTCCTGAAAATAAGGCTGCACGGTGAGCTGTACCTCGTGACTTTTAATGAATTGAATATGAGATTGGGGTCAGCATTGTGACAGCGGTGCAAAGTGAGCTGCATTGACGGCACGGTAAAAGTCACCCAGCGGCCGTCCTGCAGCGCGTGCTGCAATCACAGTCTCTCCGCCTAATTAACGACGAGAGGCGCTCGTCAGAACCCATCCGCGTTTAATTCGGGGAGCCGCTCTCCATGTGATTTCGCCAAAGATCGGAGGCCCTTGATGGACCATCTGTGAAACATCAAAGATGTTTTGTGCAGGATTACCCACAATCCAACTGTCAAGGTAATCAAGCCAATCAGGCCTGGAAAAGGCAATTTTCTAATTACATAATGACGAACCCTCTGTATTTTTTTGTGGTTCCCAGGGCAAAATGACTCACCTGCATGACCCTGAACTACTCCTTGTCACTACGGCTGCTGCGGGGCTTCTATAGAACCTTCCGCATGCTTTCAAACTTCCGCGAGGAAGTGCTTTGATCTGTATGGAGAAGCATCTCAAATTGGTCCAGGCCCTCTGGGACGATTGAGCTTGTGTATGCAGGACAGTGAGACGACTGGGAAACACCACCACCCCCACCCCCAATCCACCCCCAACTCCCCTCCCCCCATCCACCCACCCCTTTTTCGCGTCCAGGATGTAGCACCAAAGCTGCCCGCCGTTTATGAATGAACCTTTCACAGTGAGGCATGAAGAGCCTCACTTCACCTCCCTGCAGCTCCTGCTCCCACTCAAACTCCTCAGCTGACCCCAGATCAGCTCATGGCTCTGCGCAAACAGGGCTCTGCACTTTGCCCGCTGCCCTTTTCTCCTGACACAGCTGCCCTCTCCCAGCCCCGCCAGTCCAGTGTTTATTTCTCACATGCGACCCGGTTTTAACCCGGACACTTGAGAAAAAGAGGGGTCAGTGAAAAAGGCATAAGTCCCTGGGGAACGCCCTATGATCAACCCCCCCCCAACCTCCCCCCAAGGGAGGGAAGCCCCAAGGAGACAGAGGATCCTTGTTGGAACCCAGGTTCCCTCTGACAATTGGCTTTCATGCAGGACCACCACATCCAAAAGGGAATAAAAAAAAAAAAAAAAAAAAAACATATGCTTTCTGTACACTTCATATAGGACCGTGTGTGAACTCATTGAGACCTTCTGATTTTACCGGTTGGCTAAGGTGCCGATGCAGAAGAGGGACAGAGTCCCTGTAACCAGAGGGTGAGTGAGACCAACACTCTCAAAGACCGTGACCAAAAGTATGTAAATAGCTGGAGATATAAATGACGCCAATGTGTGCTCCTGAGCAGCTGTGACCCCCCCATCCCACACCCTCCCAAAACTTACCCCCACCCTCCAGAGAGAGAGAGCGAGAGAGAGAGAGAGAGAGCGAGGGGCACACAGATACCCCTGAGACAGCAGCGGGTCTAATTTAGGGCTTACCTCCATGGCTGGGTGAGGGCAGGGCCGCGAGGGCCAGCAGGAGGCAGCAGGCTAGCGAGCGCGAGGTTCTCATGTTAGCGGGTTACTCCAGTCCTCCACTTCTCCCTTTCTCCATTCAAACCACTGTCCTCCGCTCGGGATGTGAGCAGTACTACAGCTGGTTCTCATGAACGGGGCTGGATAAGAGAGCCGAAAGAAACGCCCTGCTGCACCCTCCCCTCCTCACACACCCCCCGACTAAAACCCTCCCCTCACACGCTCCCAGCAGCAAAACGCCCGCCGTGGAAAAAGAGAGCTGTAACAACCCTCTCTGTCTCTCTCTCTCTTTCCCTCTCTCCCTCCCTCTCTCTCAAATTACAGAGTCTGGACAGTCATACTTTGAAGGGTTCTTTTTGTTTCAGTGGCAGTAATAAGCATGTCCTTTCAAAGAGTTATAGGCCCTCCTGATTCTGTGAGTGAAAAAAATCTGCCTCTTTTAATTAACGTGGAATTTCCACTAACTGCTTTTGTTCCTGAAGTTAAGAATATTGTTTCTGCCTTTAAATACTAACTCTTACGTACTACAACTGCCTTCTACTTTTATCCTTCAGAAAGTTTTTTATATTCTAGTTCTAAAAAGATCAGTGTAGTTAATATTTCGGGCCAACCGACAGACATCACAGTCACTAACCCCAGACATGTTTGCAATACACTTGCAGAGAAAAATGAGCACCAACAAACAGTTTGAAGCACAGATGTGACCTCTTGCAAGACAATTGCCATGGTAACGTCTCTAAGGGCACAAGCTCTTTCATCATACATTTCCACATGTTTCACAAATGCGAATAACACCATTTAGAGATGTCAAAAACGAAACTTTTTTTCCCTCCTTTCAACACTAAAGCAATAAACCCTCCCACCCCTTTTTTTCCAGACAACCAGTCCCATTGAAAGAATGAGGATCGCATGCATTTAAATATATTTCCTGTACGTTTGTTAATGTGTGTCCCTGAAGATAGAGGCCCCAGTCATCAGGACTGAGAGACACATGAAAGTGCTGTGAGACTGTGACCCCCATACGGAGGGCCTCACTCCACACGCCACCGCCGAGGTTAAGCTCTTCCGTTTCCTGCACAGCTGGAGCGCCCCCTCTGGTCATGCACGTGTCATTCATCCCTGCGGAGAACCACGCACACATGCAAACACACTTTTACATGCACACACATACACGGATACATGTTCACACAAAAATGCAAACATGTATGGACTCATACATGTACACACACACAAACTCACTAACACGCCTGCAGACACACATAAATACACAGATGCAAATATAAACTTCCTTATCTGAGCTCCTTCACTGATTGGGGTTTTGTCTGTTTGCAAAGATCTAGAATCAATTAACCGCTCCACAACTGTACCTTTGTTTATTCTCATTTACTTCATTCTGTTTTACTCCTATGAAATGATCAAGGAGGGCTGTCTGACGTTCAGCAGTGCTGGGTACCTGCAGTGTACATGTCAAAGTGTTGGTGCAGAGATTACATTCTTCCACAAAGTGACTATTGATTAAGGAAGACCAGTTTGCCTGATTTAAGATTTATAGTGAGTATTTATGACCATGGTGCACAAAGATGAAAAACTGCCCCCCTCTACATTCTTCTTTCCATGGTGGATGGGATTATTTATAGGTCTTCAGGTTTGGCTTCAAGTGTATTTACAAACCTGTCGATTTGGTGTAGTGTGTTCGTAGACCTGTTGGTTTGACGTTGTGTATTTATAAACCTGTAGGTTTGGTGTAGTGTGTTTACAGACCTGGTTTGGTTTGGTTTACTTATAAATCTGTTTTGTGTATTTATAAACCTGTAGGTTTGGTGTAGTGTATTTACAGACCTGGTTTGGTATGGTTTACTTATAAATCTGTAAGTTTGGTGTAGTGTATTGATAAACCTGTAGGTTTGGTGTGGCATATTTATAAATCTGTAGGTTTAGTGTAGTGTATTGATAAACCTGTAGATTTGGTGTGGTGTATTTATAAATCTGTAGGTTTAGTGTAGTGTATTGATAAACCTGTAGGTTTGGTGTGGTGTATTTATAAATCTGTAGGTTTAGTGTAGTGTATTGATAAACCTGTAGATTTGGTGGTTTGGTGTGTATTTATAAATCTGTAGGTTTAGTGTAGTGTATTGATAAACCTGAGGTTTGGTGTAGTGTATTTATAAATCTGTAGGTTTAGTGTAGTGTATTGATAAACCTGTAGGTTTGGTGTAGTGTATTGATAAACCTATAGGTTTGGCATAGTGTATTTAAAGGCTTTCAGGCATTGTGAGGTGGTAGTTTTGGTGTGTGCTCACTGAAATGGATATGGTCCAGGACAGCAAACAGAGCAGACTGTGCCTTCACACTGGATGTCAGGCTCCACACGGAACCACACTCGCAAGCCGTCAGGATGAAGGGTGAAGCTGAAATGCCTTTGTGTTCTTTTTTTCTCCTTTTCTCTTTCGTTGGAAAAATGTCAAATAAACCCAACGTGCTGTCTATTTTCATCTGTGTCTTGCTCTGAAAAAGAAGTTGTGATATATCATAAATGTCAACATTCTACAGTCTGGATATGGGAAGGTTTTTTTCTATTAGTTTTTGCTGTCGATGTGATTGAGCATATGGATATACATTCATGTATGTACATGTGTGACTTGGGTATGCCCCTATACATGTATGTGCATGTGTGACAAAGGTGTGTTTCTGTAGATGTATGCTCATGCTCATGTGTATATATGTAATCAGTTGGAGAATATATGTGAACATTTGCGCATATGTATGGATACGTGTCTACATACCTAGCAGGTACATTTGTAGCAGGTATGGTTGTACACATGTATGTGTATGTGAGTGCACTGTGTGTTTTTGTCATTGTGTATGTTTTTTTGTGTGAAGAGTGTGTGTGTCTGTTTGTGCATGTATGTGTGTGTGTGCAGTAGGGGTTTTTTTTTTATTAAATGTGAGGGTATGTGTGTCTTTTTGTATGCAGTGTGTGTACTGGTGTATATGTGATTTCACAACCCAGAGTGGTTTGTGTTTTGTAACCTTACCATAGTAAGGTAAGGTTTAACCAAACCTAATTACTAGTTTATCTTATTATTGCAACATTAACTATAGAGAGATAATTAACATTAGTTTTGAACCTTTTGAATAAGTCATGATTGGGTACTGCACCATTTATGCAAAAAATGAAAAAATACATTGCAATGACTAACCTGAAAAATAACTCTCAAATACAAAAGTACTCATCAAAAATTTTTCCCTTTTTCCCCCCAACTGAAATTAACTGAATTAATAATAATTTGAACGAACCGTCAGCCCTAGAGCAAAATCCATCTGGACTTTATTAACAATGAGAAAATTTGCTTTTTTAAAGTCCCAAATGCATTACACCAAGGCCAGCACCCAAAAAGGCAAATGTATACAAATATAAACATACACTGAGTGACTCGTCATTGGAGACATTTATCACACCCCTGTATCAACAATCCCCATACACCAAATCCAAGCCACATGTGTTGCTTGAATGTATAAAATACCCCATACACATCTCTAGAAGGGTTTCTTTGTGGGGGGAGTGGGGGTCGGGTTGATATTTATGGGGTCAGTCTTTCCTCAGTGCAGGTGATGGGACAAACCCTTTACAAGAGGGCTGTAACGCTAAAAATCCAGCCAGCAGACTCTGTTTCAGGGGACAGACTCACCCAGACAGCCAGATGGGCTCCATAAGGAAGACAGGAAATTTTGCTGCAGTTCAGATTTTATTACAGTGGTCATTCTGCACGGGAAACATGGCTCCTGATGGCAGGCCAGAAACCGGGCATGTCCGCATATCACACCACTCATGCCTTTTGTTCTCTGTCTCTGGTACTGGCAGAAAAGCACTCCTAATAGATGTTGCACAATGTGCTGTTCCTCTATGTGCTATCCTGCCTGGAACATGCTAGAAAATGTGAGATTAATCATACTGTTTTAATGTCAGCCACCATAGAGAGTAATATCAGCTTACAACTGTTTTATATAATGGTAATGCGATTTTCATTAAATACAATCTTGGACAGTATTTCTTGAAAATTCATTGCTTAACACATTTTTGATACAGGTTCCCTTTAAACAACAACATCAGTATATAAAATAATTACCATGTTAATTAGCTGATGTTTACAGGCTTTTCACTCACACTTTAGTTTACGTTTGATTCATTTTCCCAAAGTGCCTTGCACTTTGCAACCAATCAGGATGGCCATTATCTGGCAGTGGCCTTACTCCTCTTCACACAGCACCACCCCTACCAAATAAATGAAGAAATGATACATAACAGTTTGAGCCATTCCAGATCTTACTTGAAGTAAATTATTCCTCCACCAATAAGCTGCATCTTCTTGCTTGCAGTTGCCATTTTGCTTCCAGTAAAACTGTGAAGAGACCTAAACTGCTGTTCCGCGGAAATGCAATTTTGATCCCAGGACTGGCAGGTGTCCATCATTGTGTTCATACCTGTGTTTTTATTTTAAGTGGTTTGTGTTGAGCTGCAGGGAAAAAACATAGCGTGAAAGTGAGATTTGAATATTGGATGGATGTTTACAAGCAATTGTCTTGATAATCAGAGGAAGGAAGTGGTTATGATGCAGGGGATGCCCAGACGAACTCCACATACATGCACATTGTTGATTTTGTGCTTGTTCAAAGAGCAAAGGATTTTGTTGTCCATTAAATAATTTGGCGTTCCAATCGACCTCGCCGTACTGCCGTGAAAGTGCATTTCATTTGCTGCGGTGCAATGGGGAATCCCAGAGGGAGTTTAAACCTCCCAAACGGCCGATATTGACTTCAGACCTTGTAATTTTGGCTTGTTTATGTACTTTCATGCTCATTTAGAAGATTCACACAACTCGATTTTAGGTGAAATGATATGACATTAGAGCTTAATCCTTATTCCAAGTGTGGGTGTGTTTATCTTACCTACAGCTCAGACTCCCATGTGATGTCATCAGTGCTATCATCTCCTCAGAAAAAAAAAAAAAGAAATTCATTGAAATTCACGACAGCATTGCATCTGTGTGGTAACATCTCCTTTGGGAATAACGAGCTTAGTGAAAAAAAAAAACCAGCGTCTAGTACATCGAATCGACAAACATTTCTCAACAGAAAGTCATTTTCCATTTAATAACTTTCAAACTGTGTAAAACATACACTTTTCAAAAGGGATTTATAAAATGAGCTGTTGTGTTTTTTCAGTGAGACACTGGGTGAAATGAAATTGGACACCTCTGTAAAAAATGTCAGGTTTTTGTAACTTTCTCTTTGGTCTGCTTCATTAATCTGTTTCTCACAGCATTCTGGCTGATCTCCTGATACAAGACAGTTTCCCCAGTTGTTGTTATCTCGTAGGAACATCTTAATTGAGGCATGGAACTTAAGAAAGGTGTACTTTCTCAAGCTTATGGCCATGTCATTAGCCCACAAGATCCTGCGGTGACAGTAGGCGATTGGCTCCATCCCACCAAGGATGCAGAAGGTAAATCGGTTACACAGAGGGACTAGAGGGATAAACATCCTAGAAACAGAGGCTCTTAAAGGCATGAGGAATTGCCCTAGTTTGTGTTAAGGTAGGCTTGCAATAGAGGAATTGCCAATTTTATTCCCAGATGAGGTGAAGTACCCTTGAGAAAGATGCTTCAATAAATATGCACCAAGTCTGTAAAAAAATGTAAGCTGTGTAAATAATTCTGGATATGGGTGTCTACTGAATGCCTGAAATGGATACATTCCTTACAAATATGGCAGTTTTTACTTTTTACATCATGAGTTTGTTATTCTTCAGTCATGAAATACTAGATGTCTAAATACCGAAGGGCATCTGGCATCAAGGGATGTTAATCCTAGTGTTGATTGTTAATTTTTGTTGCCTAGCAATGAAGTGCCTACTGTTTTTAATAGACACCGTTACTTGACAGAAACCACTGCTAATTATAGTCTGTGACTCCAAAGACAATACTGTTTTGAAAAGGAAAGGGGAAGAAGAAATGGGGAAATTCACAGAGAGTCATTATTCTTGTGTCTAGTATGAACGCAAATGCACATTAAGGGAACCTGCTGTGCTTTTTCCTGAAGTTTCTCTCGGTCCGGCGTGTGGAAGACGAAGTCGCGGGGCACTTTCACGCGCGCGTTAAGTCAAATATTGACCGGGTCTGTTAAGAGCCTTGGGAGCCTCAGAGCGTATGCCAGAGGAAGCCCTGAGTCTAAGCTCCATTCAGGAGTGCAGCAGCCCTAGAGGGGACGGGATTTGCTCATGTCCGGGACGTCTTATCGTATTTGCAGCTGTATATCCTCATCGTTTACAGTTAAAACCATTACTAGGAGCTCCGATGGCCGAGGGGGACAATAAAAAAAAGAATAAAAAAATAAAAAAAGGGTCTTGTGCCTCTCTGATCCTGCCATTCAATTGTGGCTTATTGGTCCACTTTGTCCTGTCATATTTCGGCAGAGGACCGTTGATATCTGACCTCAATGACGCGGTTGAGTGGTCTGCCAGACTCTCTCAGTACACTGTCTATATTTCAGTCCGAGCGCTTAGCAACGCACCTGGTCACTAGGGAAACTATGCTGTCTAAAGCCCAGGATGAGCTGTGGTGGTGTATGGGTAACATTACATATCTTTACACTTACAGTATTTTGTACTGTCAAAAAATGATAAAATCTAGATAATAGAATCAACTGCACAGGGTCAATATTAATGGACATGTTTTGTGTAAAGTCAAAATGTGTACATAAGAACCCAGTCTCTCTGTGAGGTGTTAAAAGTGCTCTACAGAATGGTGTGTGGTGTACATCACTGCTGGTTGGTGGTCCCCCCTTCATTTTAAAACATTTTAAGACACTGAAATGAAAGGCGCTGCATAACCTGCTTCTGCTTCTCCTCATCATTTTTAATCATGTCCTCTCACAGACTTCAGTCAGATGGTTTTTTCGGTAAGTGTCCCTGACAGGAAAAATATGTTAGGTTTAGATTTATTCCACCGCTTGTGTTTTTGCCATATGATGACATAGTTATTTGGGTCCAAAGGACAGCCGATGATGTTACACAAATTCCGCTTGTTCCTGCTGAATAGAGCAGAACCAACCAAGACCACAATCTGAGCTGCAGTTAGCAATGTGTGTGATAGACATGTCTGAGCAAACCCATCCATGACACACACACACGCACACACACACACACACACGCGCACACACACACACACACACACACACACACACACACGTGCGCACGCACACGCACACACACACACACACACACACACACACACACACACACACACACACAGTCATATAAGGTCAGGCACACCAAACAATACCCAGCATCCTCTCTTTTTGGCCTGGACCAGCAAAGGAGGACATGTGCAGAAGTAATCACAGTTCAGACACGTACAATTGACCATTATTGCCCCCTGGTGGTCCTTACAACACACTCTCACCCTTCCTTCAAAACACAAAGGCACTTCAAAGTATATTTCTTTTAAAAAAAAAAAAAAAAAAAACAGAATTAAGAGAATTTAATATTCAACAGACACATATTTCCTCCTTTCGAATTAACATATATTGTTTTGGGTTGGAAAACTGACAGATGATAGAAAAATAATTGAATAGATTTTTTAAGGACACATAATAAAAACCATCCTTGAGAACATTCAGGATCTGCCTGTGGCCTTGGTCTTAGTGTGAGCCGTTTCCATGGCGGGAGAAGTCAGGCCTGTCAGCCTGCCAGGAGAGAAAAGGCTTCTGGAATGTATATGGCGCCCAGGAAACTGCAGCGGAAGAGCGTGCTGAACAGAAAAACAAAGAGCACACGAAAAGATAAACAG
Source organism: Albula goreensis (assembly GCA_022829145.1). Lineage (NCBI taxonomy): Eukaryota > Metazoa > Chordata > Actinopteri > Albuliformes > Albulidae > Albula > Albula goreensis. The sequence goes on along the minus strand of CM040741.1, from coordinate 7,331,826 downwards.
AAGCTGGATCTCTGCTGTTTCCCTCCATCTTTTCTCACCACCTTACGGGACCGCGGAGGGCCTGGGGGACAGGGACGTGGGGCTTGGTGGCTCACGGGTGCCTGGGAAAAACATGCGGGGCAGGATGCATCTCTGAGAGATGGCCGCCATGGTCCTCCTGGGGCTGGGGAGGTCATGGCGATGGGGTCAGAGGTCGCCGGCTCATTCAGTGAGTCATTGCAGATCTGCTCGGCCATCCTCAGCCGTGGACACTCCCGCGGCCCGCAGAGATGTTCATCGCAGTGGTGACATCACTGGGACATCGTCTGTCAAGTGCTGTTACGCTTGAGCGACACATGATTAGCTGTCCTCTGGGAGCAGGGCTAACGCTCAGCCAATGCTGAGAAACACTGATACGTACGGCTCATTTATGTGTAAGCATGACAGCTCTTAAACGCACACTCACATACATACACACACCCACACATACGCACACACGTACACATACTGTATGTTAATATGCACATACGCACATGCACACTTAGTCAAACATGCATACATGAATGCAAAGACACACGCACGCACACACACACAAATACATATGTACTGTCTGCACACACAAACACACATACTCAAACACATATGTATGCATGATTGCACAGACAAGTGCGCATGTACGTATATGCATATCCACATACTGATACACGTGAATACATATAAACAATGCATTCAAAAAGCAAAACAAATCTACATTATGCACACATTAATAAATGCATACACATATCTATCTATCTTTACACAGAAAAACACAAATATTTATTATCCATGAATATCTACACATGTGTATCAGAATTTCCTTGTGGGCTCATATCAGAGAAAGAGTAATTGCTCCCAAAAAAGAAACATGGTAAATTGACACTAACCTCCAGCCCACGGTTTTATTTATTTTGCTTTATTTATATGAATTAACTAATTAATTAATGATTAGATTTATGTGTACCATTCGGCAGCTAATTCCTTCCCCCCATATGTTATATTGTGGTTGGCCTACTTTTTTTCTTGATGACACAAAATTGTACATCACTTGAATACATGCACTGATTATTTGTCTATGGGTTTAGCTGAACTCTTCCTTCCCTTTTGCAAATACAGCATCATGCTTCCTGCATTAACTACGCCCTGCCTACAGTGAAAGTGCACCAATTTCCTTGATGGAAAGTGCATGCATTTCTGCAGTGGAAAGTGCACGCATTTCCTCAATGGAAAGTGCACCCGTTTCCCTCTAGCTTTTCTTGTCAAGGGCTTTGACAATATGTAATTGTGGGACAATTTAACCTTCTGAAGTAAAAAAAAAAACTGCTGTCTCCATAACGATTAAAAGCTTTTACTGTGTTTATTTCCGTCTTACAACATTTTCGTGTGTTTTCGTGCTCTGATGACAATATGTACATGAATGCAAATATGAAGATGGCATTTGTATCATGCAGTGCACTTGTAAGGGACATGCATAGAACAGGACAAAATATACGTTCTGAAGTAAAAACACATGGTCTGAACCATCAGGCTGTGTTTGATTTCCTGTAACTGTGTCCCCTTTCCTGTAGTTCTCAAATCTTACACATGTGGCGCGAGACTCACACGTTCAGAGCCCATCGCCACACTATTGTGCCAAGGTTGCGAAATTGCTATGGAATGTTGAAATGAAAGCAGATGCCTGGTGGATCTGATGGCTAAACTGTAATATTCCATGGCTGTGCGGGAAGACGAGGGTGTTACTAACTAAGCCCTCCACTGATTAATGTTATTTCCAGTCGCTGTCCTGTTGCCTCTCTGAGATGTTACCATGATACCTCAGATCTGTCCAGTATATACATGTTTATTTATTTATCCATATACCATGTGGATGAAGTAGCATTCTTGGGGTTTTCATCACAGGGACTTTTATAGCACCATGTTCCTTCTAAAAAGATAACTTCCTCCACCTCGGTGCTATCCATTTCTCTGAATCCCATTTGATACCATCAAAATCATTTACTTCATCTAGGTTGTTCTTTCTTTGTTCTTCTCAGTTTCAACCGATAAACTTGAGACGTGTATTTGATGTTTATCAACATTCAGTTTCAGGACAATATCACAACACCAGACCCTGATGAATTAACAATTTGAAAACAAAACAACAAAGAAAACTGAACAATAATCTTGTTGAAGATTGAAACAATTTTAAACAAAAAATAACTTTCTTGGATGGTGTACATTCACCTTGAGGAAAAAGAAGAAAACTTCATCTTCAGCTTGATTTCCCACAGTCTCTTAACTGGAGTTCCCCAGGGCTCTTTGCTTGGGCCCCCTCCAGTTCTCCCATTACACCAAATCACTTGGATCAGTTATTTCTATCCATTTTTTTCCTACCGCTGACACACTTTCACTCTTTCTGTACTGTATGCATCACCAGATACCCAGCAGAGACGTCTCCCTGGATACAAAAACAGTCATCTCAAACTCAATCTCTTGCAGACAGCCAAACTCTTTGTACTGTTTATATCATCCCTACTCTGAGGAACTCAGGTTCCTCACTGTCCCCCAAAATATTTCCTCCTTTTTTCCACCTGAAATGAACTACTGTATATAATTGAATTCAAACTCCCAGCTGTGAGATGCATATCTACCCCATAATTGCCTGCCTCCATTCTGTGTGTGCCACTCAAAAGGCCCTGGAAATTCATTTAAAAAAAATGATTTTAAATGTGTAATCCATGTATACAATATTTTCAATGGTGTATGCAGCATAAAACTCAAGGTCAGGAGAAGACAGCTCTCTGACATATAAAGCCATGCTAAGAAACATGCATAAATCTATAAAAATGCATAATGAAAATTTCTTTCTGTTCTACTTTTGTTTCCTTTAAAGGTATTTAACATTTGCAATTCCATATCTATAAGAAGGAGATAACTGAGGGCATGTGACCAATCTTGCTTCTTTCCACACTGAAGACACATTTGCTTTGTGCATCTGCAGGTGCCTGGTCTGAGCAGGAGGGGCCGCCAGAGAGTGATGAGACCAATAAACCAATCAGCTTAGCCCCTCTCATTCCCCACTGAGGCTGGGCCAATTGCAGCCTCAGCAATGTGGACCTCCAGCCATAGCTGGGTAATGTGACTCGAAGACCCAGTCACGAGGCTCACACTTGGGTTCAGAACGAGCACCTGTACTGCATGAGCCTCCCAGAGGCCCTGGAGGGATGACATTTATAAATGGTTTGGTGAAAACCTGAAGCACTTGAAGGCACCGGCCACTGTACAAGTCATGGCAGGCCCATTTCCCCTCCTCTGCAGTGGGATAAGCATATTCTCTCCTCTATACACTGCAGAGGCCAAACTGAATAAAAAGAGCTTTTGCCTATAGTGGATGAATTGAATATTGCCTTTTTTTTTACCCTCCTGACACGGCGTTGTATAACACATTTTGAGTCATCTCGGGTCTGCCCGCAATGGCACCTCTCTACACAATGAATTTATTATGTAACGCTCTTTGTGATCTTCAAGGTTACCGGGAAAGCAATCGCTGGCCTTTTGCTCCTCAGGAGGCGTAGCGTGAGGGAAGAGTGGAGCAGGCGAGGCCGATGTTGTTCACAATCTCTCAGAAGAGAATCAGCCGATAATTAGTCCTTCTAATCCTTCCTGGGGCTCCAGCATCTCAGAGGGTAGGGCTTGAGAGGAATTTGGGGGAGGGCTGTGGGAGGGGAGGGCTGAGGGAAAGGGGGTTGGTGTTTTTCGGGCTAGGATTGAGAGATGGATCGTTATTTCTCCTGGAGTGCAGACAGGGGCATTAGAGTTCCCTAGCCACCCTTGATTCTGGTTCTCTCTCTCTCTCTTTTTCAGCCCTACCCTCTTTGTATTCACACTGGTCTTGCCTTTCCCCCATCTCCGCTTGTGCGCGTGCCCCGAGCCCCGAGCCCCGTGCCAACCAGTAAACGGTTCCTCTCGAGCCCTGCCAGAATACCCCAGCTCCCCGAAGTAAAAATATTTGGTGGAGTGCTTTCTGAGAAAGACTCATCAAATATCCATGGGGCCACAGTAAGCGCTTTGGCTGCTGATCGGGGGGGAGAGGGGGGGTGGGTGGCTGGGGGGTTGTAGGTGGGGGCAATTGCACCCCCCAGGATGCTCTCGGTAAAGCTCTGTTTCACTGTGCCCGCCCCCCCCCCCCTCCCCCATCTCACAGCAAGAACACTTTGTATTAAAAGCTTCGGCAGAACCGCTCTCCAGGGGGCGTTACTTCTTTTTTCCTAGGGAAGAAAATATGAACCTTTATAGAGTTTTAAAAAAGGAAAAAAATCATCGTAGTTACTCTTAGCAATTGAGATAGCATGAATGCAGTTAACAGTAATAGGTATTTCTTTATGAAGACCTTCATTCGACATTTATTCTAAGCACAAAACAGTGTAAAAATATCCATTAGTGTGTGTGACTGTGTACAAATAAAATCATCAGTCAGTTAGACACACATACTGAGTTTTCACAATGTGGCGGCCTTTTAACACACGCTACTTTATATTTGGACATTTCTTAGTTAGCTTAAGATTAATATTACAATACTACATTTTTCATCTGTTGGCTGAGAGGCCATTTCTCTTTCCTGTGCCCTCTCACGGTGAAAATGCTTTGAAGACTCAAGGACTCAAACAGGTCAAAATACGTTGTAAATGTATAGCTCGTTGCTGAAGACTTTCTGGATGTACCGATTCGTTTCATGACTGTAATGCCCCCCACGGCCCCGTTGACAAATTCGGCCGTGACAAGTGAGAGCTGCGCCCATTCTCTCCCTAATGAGGCTCCCATACAGCTTTGAGCGAACAGTGGGGGGTGTCACTGAGAGTCCAGTCTTATCACTGGAGAGTCCTGCTCCGAGAGGAGAGCCCTCTGCTCACTAATTACTGCTCACTGCTCCACTCTCTCAAAACCAACAATCAGAAGTCTGTTAACGTCATGTGGGAAGGTTGAATGCTGCCATGTTGGCGTAGCTTTTTTAAAAATGACAAAGAAGGCGCGCCCCGGTACCTCATCCAGTCGAGCACATGCTGCACAAGGCCAAGGCCCCACTGCGGAGGTGGAGCCAGAATCTGTTCTGGTGATGGCATGACAGAGGTAAAGAACTTCCATGCATTAATGCTGTTCATACGCTCAACATATTTCATCATTTCAGTCATGAATACTCTGAAACTCATCATAAAAAAGTAATCATAAAAATCTCGCTCTCATTTCAGTTACTCTCCCAAAATAATCAACAGAAAAACAACACAAGCCTCACCAATTAGTAAAATATATCTCACCCCATATTGTGAATATTGCCCTCCGGCTGTAGGTCTACATTAGGTTAATTGCATTTAATTATATTTACAGTTATACATAAAATATGTGCCACTCAGAATGAGGTGCTTTTCTTGGTCTTTGACCATGTCACCTGGAAAACTCTTGGTTATTCAGAGATTATTTTGGAGTATTATGCCGATTATTAACGGAACATAGCGGCTCACTGAGCTTTGGCTAGGGGTATAGGATGCCAAGCAGCGAACGTGATTAAGGCCTTTTCTATACAATTTGAAAATGACTCCAACTGAGTGCACCTCCAAATGGGTTCTCTATTGCTCACTCAGTGGAAAAAGAAGGCCATATTAGCCTCTGTGAACCACTTCATCTATTTCTAATTCTGCGTGCAATATACAGCCTCTCCTTCCCATTCTTTTTCCTTTTTTTTTTTTACCTGAGGATCATATTCATTTTGATAGCTTTTCAGCTAAACAACACTCAGGTAAATAACTATCACCTTCAGGAATAATTTCATTCTATTACAGGACACCAGAAGAAGCAGAGAGGCATGCTAAAACAAGCACAGTTACACAGCGAGATTGTCACAGACATGTGATGCTGGAAGAATGGCCCTTTTTAAAACATGCGCTCAGTTTGGAGAGGGAGGAGCATGGTTGCATGAACTCTGGAGTCTTTACACACTATTTTTCTTTGGGATTTGTGATAATACTAAAACCATAATGTAGACAATGACAAAATGTTTAATTTAAATATGAACAATAGTGTAAACCAGATTTCCTGATTAAAAATTGAAACTGAATATCCTTTGAAAAATAATATTTGTTGAGTAATATTTTTATGTTTTATGTTGTCTCCACAGTGAATTTCTCTATTCATCCCTGACAATCCCATAGAGTAATTGGTTCAATGAGTCCCTCTCTCTCCACCTCAGTCTGAAGTGCTGTGTGCCTGCTGGCACAGAGCGGCTGCCGTGACCCACCCAAGTGACCGCAAAACATTGGTTTTGGTTGAACAAGCATGAACAGTCATGAGAGTTGAACAACCATACCACTGGACCTTTCAGATTGGGAGATATTTTTTAAAAAAAAAAAATGTTAAAAGAAAGGAAGAAAACACATATCGCTGCGAGAAGGGAAGGAGTGAAACCGGAAATGGGAATAAAGCATGCCACTGTGACAAGTAATTAAAACCAAAAGTACAAAGACAAGCCTTGAGTCTGTGAAGGCCCCTCTGCAAACATTGTACAAGGACAAATGGCAGCAACTGGTAGTGTACCTTGACAATCCAACACATTTAACACATTGTTTTTGCATGTAGGTTTTCCCCCAGGCAACAGACAGGCAATTAAGACAACATGCATAAATTGTAAGACACTTCCTTCGTGCACACCACATTCTCATTTTAGCGCCCAGTGTGTGAACACGGATGTGACTGCGTGGGCTAGAAAATGCTTTTAAGACAGTGAATAGCCCTCTCTCTGTCTCACGCACACACAGACGCACACACACTCACAGACAGACACACACACACACACACACAGACAGCTAGGCCTGCTTCGCAGAGGGTTGCAGGTTTGAAACCCAGGTGGAGCGCTGCCATAGAACTCGTTAGCATAGCGCTTAACCCGAGCACTAAATGCCCTGCTGCATGAATGAAAGAGAATGGAAGATGTGAGCTATGGAGACCGCCCTGGATGAGACTCCCCTACTGAACACTGAGCCAATAAATAACACCCTGTGACAGACCACCAATATTAAGCAGATATTCCCACAGACAAGCAATAAATATGTGAGAAGTGAGTGCGTTGCAGTCATCGCATTTCCATTTCCATAAGGAAAAGAATTTCTTCCAGAGGGAAATTCTGTTGTATAATAAAGGCCCAGCATGCAGGGCAGAGGGAGCGATGACTCACCACATAGACTGATTTCGCCGACGTGGATGCAGCCTGGCAGGTGCAGTTTTCCTGGTGGCCATCAGGTGGCACTGTTGCTCAACTGTCAGCCAGGGTGCAAGATCCTCGGCGGACTGACTGCCGCAGAGACGTCTGGCGGGTGGTGAGGAAAAGAGAGAGAGAGAGAGAGTGAGAGAGAACAAGCGGCTCACCTCATTTGCAATCAGATTGTAAAGAGTTCAAACACTTTCCCGATGGAGACTGGCTCGACTGGTCGACTTCTTATTTATTTATTTATTTTTGCCTCCCGAATCATTCTTCTGCCAATCTCATTTTATCCCTCTTGCTATAATGATAATTGTTCTAATCTCTCAGCGGTGTTGTGTTTCTGGGTTATTTAATTTGCATAATAATAAACAGCCACGCATTCGGCAGAGCAGCCATGATATTTCATGCGTTATTGTTTATTCTGAAAGGCGTGTTTACATCGCAGGCAATATCGCTAAAATGGAATAGCGAATCACAGGGCCATGGCACATAGGAGACTGATCCAGAGTCAGTGAATGGGCATTTATCTCCGGTACAGGAAGCTGCTTTTCAATCAAAGTCACCCGCGCCGAGAGCGCTATTCACTCTGACCCAATAACTCAAAGATGTGACAACAAAACGTCCGACGCATTCAAATACCTCGTAAACATGGGGCATAATGCACAATAATGGCAGAATATTTGAGGGCTGTCAACAGTGAAATGTCATAAATGTCATTTTTGAATAGGGTCCCATGATGCACGGTCTTAGAATATACAGCAATTAATCCAAGTAATATTTTCACTGTCTGATAACAAGAGAGGCTATTGATTCTGGCCTGAAAACAAAAGATGGTGCAAGATGGCAGTGAAAAGGAATAAAAAATATATATATTGATTTTGCTGCTGGAAACAAAACCACAAACTCTGAAACCAAAGGAACCTCCCTTCTTTCCAACCCAGCCCCCACCAAGAAGCAAACTAATTCTCCCCCAAAAACAGAGTTTAGTAAGGGGATCTTTTGATAATGTGTACACCCTCAAAGGGAATATCCACTAGCATTTGGCCTTTGGCTGTTGTAAATTTGGCCCTTGCCAGCTGCAGGGATTTGGCCATATAGACAGAGGTATGAGCCTTGGCTCCATAAATGAGTGCTCAGTGTAAGGGAGGTGGGGGGGGGGGGGGGTAAGGGGAAGTGGGGATGGGGTTGGGTGAGGCATGACTGTTGTAGGTTTCAAATCGCATCAAATCACCAGTAGCTCCAACACTGGCAGGACCAGCCCAAGCTTTTATGGGGCCCTAAGCAGAATTTGATTTGGGGGCCCTTTACTGCCTTGTGGGACATTTCAAGTGCTCTTGGGGGCCCTCTGGTGGCCATGGAGGCCCTAAGCAGGCGCTTAGTTACCTTATGTGTCGGGCTGGCCCTGAACACAGGGAAGAAATACAGACAATCAGCTGAGCTAAATAAGGACAATTCCGCACCCAAAGGAGCTGAACATTTTCTTATTGGTTCCCCTGGGGTGATGTCACAATCCGTACGGGGTCTCATTCTCAACATCTCTGGGCTCTGCTACATGTGAAAGAGTTTTTCTTATGTTACAAGTGCATTAGTTCGTTCCAGAATCCTGCAGGCTATCAATGGTTGTCAATAAAATAAATTCTTCTCCTTCATTCTGCACTAGAGCAAGCGCTGCGCGGAATATGTGAATTAGTCACAGGCTGATTGTGTCTTCAGAGGTAAGTCTAAGAGGCTTAATTGCTAACAAGTGAAAATAAACAAAACAACACTCATCTCCTGCTTTTATGCATTAGTTTTAAACATTCGGCTATTGGCGCAGTAAAAACCACCATTCATACAGGCTGAACTTGGTCTCTCACATCCTTATTGGGTTTAAATTCCTTAACCTTTTAATGTGTCCAGCAAATTTACAGTTTCGTCGAGCTGTTTCTGTAGCCCAGAAACCTTACAAAGATCTGGGGTTACATGCTGATGCTACGTACTGACCTGTATCCTTGACAACTGCCGCACCCCTTCCTTCCTTCCGCTCTCTGTGAGCCTTACAGCCTGTCCTTCCTCTGGTTGCCATGGTGGTGCTTCTGTGAGAGTGCCTTAGGAAGCTACGTGGGTCAGTGTAAAACATTCTCAGCCCTGGTATTGCTGCCTGCGCAGGCTAAAAACGAAGGTCTTGCTCCTGGAGCACACCGGGAGCTCAATACCGACAAACCAAATTGTCCTGAGGTTACATTACATTGCATTACATCACAGTAATTTACCAGACTCCCATAGCCAGAGCATCCGGAAGAGTTAAGAGCAACAGCAGTACTGACCTGCCAAAGAACACTCATCGACCAGAGAGTGCAGGTACAAGATTGGTGAATCACGATAAATTCCATAATTCTACAAAATGTGATACTTCTCTGAAACAGCAAGGGCTAAGGGGAGGGGATGGAAGGAAAGAAAAGATGCAGTCTGAAGATGTGACTTTTCACTCTGTGTCAGTGGATAGCCAGCCTTCCTGCAGTTACAGTGGAAGGTTCATTTCACCACTGGGTGGCTCATGTGGCCAGCATATATAGATGGGAGAGAGACTGCAGGTGCAATGGAGGAATTCCATTTGCTAGCTTGTAGGCTAGCATCAAGGTTTTGACCTTGATGTGAGCTGTGACAGGTAGCCAATGCAGGGAGGTGAGAAAAGGTTTGACATGAGATTGTAGGTTGTTGAAAACTCATTCAATTAAACTGTATAATCTACAAGGGACTGGTGGCGCAGGTGGGTGGGTAGTGTGGGGGGGGGGGGGTGTTGGGGTCAACAAGGATAGAGAAACAATAGTCTAAACATGAAAGAAAAACTTTGGGCCTAGACTGGGAACTGAGTGGAGAAAGTGTCCAAGAGGTGTCTGGTTATTTTATATTTAGGTTGCTGCAGTCTAAAAAATATAAATATTAATCATGATAAAGCTAGGCTAATAGGTGTGCATACTGTGTGAGGAGGTGGGCATGCTGTAACTCTAAAGCCCAAAAGTTACTGCACCAATACTGAACCAATATGAATTGGTTCAAATTAGTGTTCCACTGATGGCTAAGGGTACCTCAGCCATTTTTGTTTTCCTGACACCTGATTCACCCATACCCAGTTCAGACTTGATTGGCATCACATAGACATGAACCCTATGCCTTCTGGACCACAAGTCCATTTCCTTGAGTGTTGTAAGATTGAAAAGACAGAGCCAATGACCAGCCGTCAGTCTGTGCCTGCACTTTCAAATCACAAGAAGGAGGAAGCGAGAATACCGAAGGGGGTAATCTTTCAAGTGTCGGAGTTGTTGTGACTCCTAGCCTGTAATTAGAGTCAAGAAAGCAACAACGGCACAAGGCGCTTATCTAACTTTAGTGCGGTGTAGACAGAGATAAACACTCAGAGGAAATTTTCGGAACATTCATTTCAGTCTTGCTTGAAATGAAACTGGGGGAAAAAAACAAAACAAAAAAATGAAGGAAAAATAATAACAAAAATTGTCAAAACTCATGAGAGAAAATTTGCAAATTAAACAGGAGAGAACTCCACCTCTCACCACCAATACAGACCCCTCTCTCCTCCACCCCACCCCACCCCCATACAGGTGATTAACTGTGCAGTGTAGAAGAACCTCAATGACTAGCTCATGTACCTATATGCATCCTTAATGACCAAAACAAAGGGGACCAAATGAGATGCATTAAAATGAGAAACAACACCAAGAGCGGGTGGATCTAAGGTGAGGAGAGAGAGCCGTAATGAAACCCGCCGGCCCTCTCCCACACCGTGATCCCCAGTGCGGAGGGGGCGCCACGGCGTGGGCGCCCGGTGGCGATTGCCATGGCGCCCGATGGCGGACGATGAGGTGGCGTAATGAAACAGCCTGGCTGAGTGCAACCGCGCGCCGCTGGGACACAAACAGACGCGGTGGGTAATTGACCACTCTGCGGAGAGAAGCATGGATAATCCCGTTTATCTGTGAATAACAGCGTTTCTCCATTAGACAGTCCACTGGCAAAGATGGACGCCTGAGAATATGTGTGTGGGGGGGGATAAAAACCTTTTTTTGGGCATCACTGAAGCCTGGGCATGCAGATCAATGAACTGCCCTCCACAGAACTGCAGACACGGTTCACAGTTTCCAAATGTGACTCCATAAAGTCACTCATTGGGCACAAAACTGCTTAATAACGCAAAGCCTTCATAAGCAGGACATTAGAGGCGAGATGCAATCAAATGCACTTAGCCTTTTTAAAGCACTATGCCATTTCATCAAAACCAACTTTAGTCTCTTCAACAACATATGCCATTTTTTTAAATGAAAAGACCACATTCCAAAGTTTGCTTGTCACCAGTGAAACACAACATGCTCGAGAAAAATTGTGTTGTAGCATAAATTCTATTTGACTACATATGTCCTTAAAGAGACAGTGTGTTTGATTGAAAGCCCCCATCGTTTGCCTAAAAAAGCCTGAGCCTGCATACTACAAGTTCTTCAGAAGCACCGTCAAGGATTATGCAAAATATACACTTTTTATGGTAAGTGTAACTGTAAAAAGTTCTCTGTAAAACAGCACTTCTTTCAGAAGGTGTAGTATTACCACTTTATAAACCAGTTATAAGCAACTGTTGTGTTGTAACAATAGAGTGTCATTCTTCAGTAATGAGATTTTTTGCGCATAGTTTAACTTTTTAATTTAACTGCAACTATAGTTTATCCTGGTCATTACAAGACTTTTCATGTTTGTGGTTAGATCTTATTACTGAATTTGTTCTGAATATACCCTGTGATACTAAATTTAGAATGGGTTCTGTAGGTAGTACTATGGTTGTTTACATCAGTAAAGAATTCATTTTCCCCGAAAATGCATGTATTGGTCTAGCACCCTCATGAAAATGGAAAATTAGGTGTTTGAAAGAGATATTCACCTGCAATCTTATTCCACCGCTATCCATAATAGTCACAAGAAAATTTCTTATGCTTGTTATTGCCTCTTGTCTTGAGAATGGTAAAAGCTATAATCAACATTATGGAGGCCATTTGGCTGAGAGAAGAACCGTGTAAAGAGAGGGACCAATGGTTGACCACTGAAAAGGAGAACAGCGGCGAACACATGCCCACTGGTATTCGTGATATTCGCATTTGTGTGTATGTGTGTGCGTTATTCAGTGAATTTGAGTGTGTTAAATGGCATCAATGTTAGCATTTTAGTGGTTACAGCAGCCGATACAGCAACCTAGAATGTGTGTGTGTGTGTGTGTGTGTGTGTGTGTGCGTGAGTGTGTGTGTTATTCAGTAAATGTGAGTGTGTTAAATGGCATCACAATGTCAGTACTGAGGCCAATACAGCAACCTGCTCAGCTGTTTTGTGTGTGTGTGTGTGTGTTGGCTGGGGTCCACCCTGTCAGTAACCTCACCAGTCACTGTTTCTTCCTGCTGCGAGATCCGGGCCCCATTCGCTTAGACCCGAACCCGCTGACGCAAGAGTTTGCACCCCCGACTACCTTCCCCCTGTACAAAGGCGGTGTGTAATCGCTGGGGCTCCAGTTAACACTCTCCTTTTATCACACGCTTCACACCGGAAAAACCCAGTGAGAACTGCAGCCGGGTCTTTATCTGGTCTCTGCTGCATATTCAGATTTAGTTTTTTTTTGACTGAATGGGGTCTCTGTCCTCGCTGGGGTTCACAACTCTTGGGTGGCGATACAGAATTCTCCCCTCTGAGTGAGCACGCTCTCCTGTGCGTCATTCCTTCAGTGCAGGGAGAAGACACGGAGATTACCATGTGCCTGAATTATGAGGAGAAACCTAAGGGTGGGAGAAAAGTTATTTTAGAACCTTTTTTTATTAAACTTTCAGTTAATCTCACCTTTATTTCTTTTACTTTGCTTTTATTGACTCTACTCGCTGTTTTATTTTACCCCATTTGGAGTGCTGCATTGATCGATCAGTCCTCCATGCTAACAATTTGATACATCACTTTTAAACCTCATTTTTACCAACTAATGTGCAGTCACTTTGTATTTTGTATAATATTGTGCATTTCATCAATATGTCATTTTCCTGTTAAGGCATTTGTACAGCAGACTTGCACAAAAGACACTATATAAACAAAGTTGAGCTCTGTTAATTATTTCCCTCAAAAATGAAAACACACAGTAATGAAAATGTACATTTAAAGCAACATTCCTCCTTGTTCATTCCCGCATTCGTTCCGATACGATCATTCATACGATCGAAGCTGAAGCGTTCGTGAATGAAACGTCCTGCACCCATCCTGCCGCAGTACTCTGGGAAAAGCTGTGCGGCGAATGGCTTATGGGGGCGTGGGGGGGGGGGGGGGTGGTTGGGGGGTGGGGGTGTCTAATGACTCAGGCCAGGAAGTTTAACTGTTGTGCTTATGCCTCAATCGATGGCAGAAGGCTTCAGTCTGGACAGAGATGGAGGCGATAAAGAGGAACTTCAAAATAAGATATGCCCTTGTAAACAGGGCTAATGTCTTTTGGCGGTCACAGGGAGCAAGGCCCGGTCTGATTAATGCCAGCGGCACCTGGCGGGGCGGTAATCACAGCCATTGTGAGGGGAATAAAGAGGAGGCCCACGTGGGAAAGTGCAGGCTCCTGATTTAGAGCGGGCCGTGAGTGATGGGAGACAGAAGGGCCGTGTTTTCAAAGGCCCAGCGAGGAGGCAGAAAAATAATGAAAAAAAAACATGAGCACACTCACACACACACACACACACACACACCACACACACACACACACACACACACACACACACACACTCACACACGCTGGTGTACACACAACCATAAACAAACATAAACACACACATTCATACATACAAACACATGCACCCATGCACATGTGCACACGCACACACACACACACAGAGGCAAACACTCTCGCACACACACACACACACACATGCACACACACAAGCACACACTCCTGCACACACACACACACACACACACATAAACCACAGAACTTCTCCAGAAACCAGCAGTGCGAGAGGGCTGGAGGCCTAATTAGGACCCCAGTTGGTGATTGAAACCGAGGGAGCTTTCTGTTCATTTAAGAGGCAGCAGGCAGAGAGGGGGGCATGTGTGGGTGGGTTTCTGCTCTGCCCCCAGAGTGGAACAGGGAGATCGTGTTTCTCTCAGCATCCAGGGCAGTGAGGAGTAACCGGACCTCCACAGCGTGGCTTGCCGCGGGTTGTTTTGGAGAAAAAATGTGCTGCAGAACCAAAAATAAGAACAACAAAATCCTGTTTGGGACATCCTTGGCTTGTTATTGTGTATCATCATCAGTCATAATTATTATCACAACCAATATCACTGTCACAGCTGCAGGCATGACTGACATAATCATTACCATTCTAATCTCTGCCATTATCATGATGTGCAATGTCATTACCATGACCACCATTCTCACTGTATCCAGAATGGCTGTAGTCCACCACAGCATCACCAAAATTGTGATTCCAATCTGCATCGTTAGCAATCACCAAAATTATCAATATCTCTCAACATATGAATAACCATTTTCATAATATTCTTACTATATACGCAGTAATTCTGACCGATGTCATCATCCTAATCTTCCTCATTATTATGATCATAATGATCAATGCTTCTCACCACCATCATTACCTACTCCCTGATCAATGATGTCATTGCTGTCATCATTACCAGCATCATCATGACCAGCATCATAACCGCATTCATAACAATCAAGACCAACATTATCATTATCACCAACGCTTTCATCATCCTCTCAGTCTCTCTGGCATAATTACAATCACCACACTGAAATTCTAGCGCCTTAGTCCGGGTTATAATGCAATGAGCATGCACAGTAATTAACACACACACACACACACACACACACACACACACACACACACACACACACACACACACACACACACACACGTATCCACCCCTTCTCTCCTCCGCTAGTTTCCATTCCAAAAGAGGAGCAGAGGAGCACACTCTCATTTTACAGATAACACAGTCATTGCCTCCCATTCCGTGTTTATGCTTGTAATCCATTAGCCATAAGCAGCAATTTCCACAACAGTGATGTATGAATAATTTCCTGTTAAAATATCTAATGCACAGAGAGTGCATGCTTGCTCTTTGTGAGAAGGGCACATTTTCCACCCAATAATCACTCTGAGGGTTTACAAGCCTCACTAGATAAATCAAATTTAAGGGATCCAGTAAAATTAATGCTGCCATATGTCTCCCTCTGACGGGACAGAGGGGGGCAATCTATCTATGAGGACGCGTCGGACAGAGGATCGCAATGGATTTCTAAATGTTTGTGTCAGTCTGGCCACGACAGTCAAGCTGTTTACCCATCGGGATGTTTTAATTGATGCTTTTTGAGGACGGCCTCCTTTACGACCATCCTCAAAAGACCCGCGACCGCGCTCCTTTCCGCGTATCCATCGATGGCGAGGATGTCATAGCAGCGGCAGGAGAGGTTTTCATGACGCCTGAACTGGGCGGAGCTACACTAAACTAAACTAAGCTAAATCACTGAGCTAAAATATATTTTCCATTTGTTCCAATCTGTGAGTAAAAGATGTTTTATGGTAGCCATTTTTAGTTTAAATTCATTTTGTTTAATTGTATAAATGAGTGGCTTGCTTTCTTCTCTCTTGGTAAAAACCTCAATCTTCAAACACTATGTTAAAATGGTAAAGCACCACCACTCTCAGCCCAGAGTTCTCATTGGCTGAACGAGGAAGTCCAGGTGTTTTTCATAGACTGCTGTTGCTATCCATGGACAGCTCTTTATTAATAACTTCAGTAATTATAAAAGTATTATTATACCCCATACTTGTCTCTCCCTCTTTCCTCGAGAGCAAATTTGCTGTGTTCACTGTAATTCTGTAGGGCTGTGATCTTATGTGAGATTAATCTGGATGGTGTGGCAGGGAAACTATGGAGTGTGGCTTATTTCAGCACGTCTTGGGGCTCGGAGTTCCACACTGTAGCCGTTGACTTAAGTGTCTTTTCAGACTGTTGCTATGCAAATGATTATACGTGTTTCCGGGAGATTATCATCAGAGTGTTATTACTTCATCATCAGTGCTTCCTTTGTCATAATTCTTCCCTTAGATTGTGATGCACCAAATACATTTTAGTGCCACACTAATGCCTGATAACAGGATATCTGGCTCTCCAGAAATGCAGTATTATTGCTTATTTGATGAGCAGATGATGTCATCCAAGATGGCTCACGTATCCTTCATTTGACAGATTATCTACAATTTATTAGTATGTTTATGGAGCAGGTTTTGGTCAGATACTGTGCTCCAGGATGCAACCCCAGTGTCTCACTTAATGCTCGAACCTGCAACCCTGGCTCTAGAACCAGTTTTCCTAATTCTTCTCCACCTTGCTCCCTTACTGAAGGTGCCCCACCCAAGGTGACTAAACAAAGCTTCAGTTTAACGTGACATCACAGAGCTAGGTCAGACATAAAGACATAATGAATATGACTGATCAGAAAGATTCACTATTCAACCGAGATGGACCAAAGGGGAACGAAAATAGCACCTGGAAAACTGACAGACACATGACCGCACGTCACATGACCGCACGTCACATGACTGCTTATTTGTGGTGAGTGTTCAGCTGCAAAATGGCTGCTGCACATATACTGATTTTATGCTGCACAGTGGTGGTGATTAAGGAGAGTCAACAACAACCAAGCCCCTCCCCCAAAAAAAAAAAAAACAAAAAAAACTCCAGTGCAGGAGATGGAAGGCAGTGTGAAAATGATTCCATCTCCCCTTACATTGTGATTATGTCCATTGCAGAGTCCTTTGCCCTCTCAAACATACTCGTATCTGCCCCCAAAACACACATTTGTACATCCTCAATGCATAAAGCACCATCATTGTGTCTGCAGCTGAAAGCCTTTGTGAATCTGCCCCTTCATTCCCCTCTATCCCCGGCTCTTACCTGTACTACAGTACTCAACACCTCCCACTGAAGCCTCCCACAGCCTCGGTCAACAGTGGAGGTCATGGAGGGGTCGATGTGGCTCGGCGTCAGGTGGGGTTTGACCGTTCTGCTCTGACAAGGGTTGACGGGACCTCTTCCCACCCCATCAGGTGAGGTCGGTGATTGGGGGTATGGTGGGTGGGGGGGGAGTCAATGGGGCATCAAAGTGACAGCCTCAATCCATCACACATGCTCAGGCAGGTGACTGCTCCTGCAGGGCCGGGGGCTGGGGCGTTGGGCGGATGGTGAACAACCCCACGGATGTGCCCGCCACTCTCCGTCGACCAATCAATCAATCAATCAATCAATCACTCGCTGTGCAGGGTCAGGCCTGGCCACCAAGCTCCATTTCACAAGCACCCCCTGGAAAGGGGCGTTGTGGCACCATGACGAGTGGTAATTGATGTCTTATGACAATACACATGGAAAATGTATTGTTACAAAATAGATGTTGTCATACAAAAAAAAGTATCATCTTGTTTGTGACCATATGTATTGTGGTAATGTTGAACCTTCATGAATATAGCAGTCTAGTGTAAAGGTATGTGTGTTCTTGCATGTTGAGCGTTCATATACAGTATGCATTTTGAAAATTTGGTAAAAATAGCCCATGGCAATGTAATATGGAAATGCAGACTGCTGGCTTCCCTTCTGTAACAGAAACAATTTATCAGCTAGCATAGCTTTCACGCACTCCGGCAAGAGGTTCTTCTCAGCGCATCCATTAAACTGTGTTTATTAACAAACAGACCAAAGAGCGGATGCAGATGTTGAAAAGATAGAGAGAGAGAGAAAGAGAGAGAGAGAGAGAGAGAGAGAGAGAGAGAGAAGGGGAGTGACGGTGAGAGTGAGAGAAACAAGAGGAAAGAAGGTAAGATACAGAAAGAGAGAGAGACAGAGAGAGAGAGGAAGTAGAAGAAGGGCAGGAGAAGGATATTGTCTGGTCTCTGAGGAATTTCAGGAGAGGGTTGAGATTCACTGAGATTCACTGACGCTGAACGCTCTGGACAGCTTGAGCAAACTAAGAACAGACCTAGTTTTCTCAGCCTGCACCCCTGATAATTCTCTCTCTCTGAGGACATGGCACATTTCTGTTTGCCATTTGGAACAGGGGCGAGCGGAACAATAAATGGGTGCTGGTACTGAACATATTGTCGTCTGGAAGAGTGTCCGAGCTCATTACTCGTTATCACTACTTCATTACTTGTTCATTACTTTTCTTTCAATGTGTTTTTTTTTCTTTTTCTTTCCTCCCTCTCCCCCAGAATGATCCCATTCCTCTTGGGGGGCAACAGAAAAACAACTCTGTTTTTGGGCCTTCTGTTTATTCCACCCCCTGGTGGACAGAAGGTCCTGCTTTTTATGTTCTTCTAAGAATGCCTCAATCCGTCAGTCTTGATCTGGGTGTTTCTAAACTGTGATGGAGGGGCTTGACTCCTAAACACATCAGTTCCTTTCTTGATTCAGTAATTATCTTTAAAGGGAGAGTGCTGTCTGTAAGGCTAACTTTCATCACTCAATGTTTATTTCAATGGAATAGGCAAATACTTTTTGATTTTTTTTTTTCAAAATATTTTATTTACTACTCTGCTCTATTTTGTTATTCCAGAACCATGTGAATATCCTTCATTTTTGATTACTGAATTATTTCACAGCAGTATGATGAGTCAGGGTTTAAAAAAAAAAAAAGGTTTTTGCAAAATATAGCTTTGGGATGTATGACCTCATGCTGTGCCGGCGAACACAAACCAGGCTTTACGTGGCGATAAGCTGCGCTGGCCTTTCCATCCTCAAAGATGCCCGCCCATTGGCTTGAAAAGAGATGCCCTGCTGCAGATATCGCTTCCGCGCCCACGAGATTACTCTCCCCTCGGGAGGCGTTTGACACGCCGACAAGCGGATTCACAATACCCTGAATGCCACGCTAAATGCCGGTCAGATAACCTTATGGACTTCAAAAATGCTAACGCTCACCTCATCTGTGGTAAAACACGTAATTACCTCGGAGGGGGCTGGCCCTCCCTCACTCTCTTGCCGTGCCATTTGCTGGCAGATGGAGACGGTTACAGAGGTTTGGGCGCCATTTTGGCTCATCTCGTGCTTTTCCCCCGCTTGCGTAATGGCGCCTGACTTTCCGGTCGGCCGAAGCCCAGAGCCCGGAGGCTAATAATGCTTATCTAAGTAGGAGAAGGTCAGCTTTCATTTAGCGGGGAAGCGTGAAGGTACGCAGGGCTTAAGTGGCGCGGAACATGGCGGTAAGCCGCTCCTCTTTGGGGATACGATCTGCGGCGGGTGTGATTGCTCTGCAGTAAACCGCTAGCGACGGGAATTGCCGTGGTTACAGAGGGAGCCGAATGCTGAGTCACTGGACCCTGACAACAGCTCAGTCCCCCCATCCCCCTTTCTGTCTGGAGGCTGCAGCCAATCTGTTGGATCACCTCCTTGCGGCCCTTTTCCAAGCCCGCGACTGATGTGCATGTCTCGGCATGGTGTACATCCACGGAGCTGTACGGCACAATGTAAGCCTCCAGACTCAATGCCCCAGTGCTCACCTGGAAAGAGAGAGAGAGAGAGAGAGAGAGAGAGAGAGACAATAAAAGAGAAGAAAAGGGAGAGAACTCAGAAGCCACCCAACTCAACAACACAGTCCGGCCTTGAACGGTCCTGAGTCCTTCAGTGTGGTATAATAATAACAAAGATAAAGATTGGTGTGGAAACCTGGCCTAGTTAAGGCTGGCTCCCCCATTGCCACTCTCTAAAAGAGGGGGTTTTCTCAGGAGCCCTCTCCCCATCACCCCCCCCCACCACCACCACCACCCCAGTCAAATTAAATGTACACAAGGTAATACCCCACAACTGACATAGTCTGAGGATATACACCGCCCCCCCTGGGGAGGGGGGGTGCCTAGCGCAACCTCGTAAATCCTCTCCATGCTCGTTTTGCATAACTCTAATAACACTGTCTCTTCACGTCTGATTCACGAGCGCCAGGGTGCGAGGGTGAGGCGGGGGTGGGGGTGGGGGGGCGGGGGTGATGCGATGGGGGGCGGCAGTGAAAGGTGGCACACGGGTTCTTTATTGCCACGCCTGCAGGCAATTAGGAATATTTATTATCTTATTTATTTGCTTATTTTCCCTATGCTTGGGATGAAGTAAAAAAAATAAAATAATCCTGATTCCTTAAAGAAAAGGAGAGCGCTCGGACCATCACTCATGAGGTGGGACTGTCCGTGCGGTGCTCTTTCAAATTCCAAATGTGCTCCACATAAAACAGCTTTATTGTATGTTACATCACGGCCAATGGGCCTTATCTCACACCAGCGGCTATTTCATCTGAAAAGTTTAATGGCTTGGGGAGATCATTATTAAAATTGACAAGAAATAGATCTGTTGGCCCAAAGCATTTTCATATATATATATGTGTGTGTGTGTGGGGTGTATTTGTTTGAGTGTGTGTGTATGTGTGCCTATGTATCCAAAAAGCATAGCCACACATTCCTTAAACATTTAATAATTAAAAAAAAAAACTGTCCAAAAGCAGATCAGCAGCCAGGCTAAATCAGTTGGCTTTTCTTTCCTGAGTCAGATCATAGTAAATGATGTATTTAGGCCCACTGTTAGCTATGGCATCGTTTCCTAATGCTTTGTAACTGATGAAACTGATTGTAATATATTACTCGTGTTTGATTTGATTTGGTATGATGCATTTTTGGTTTGCTATGATGTCTTTTAAATTCACCAGTATCTAATTATATCAATTTCAGCTCTGTGTACTGTAATGACTTACCATCCTCCACCCAGTTACCAATGAAACATTTTCCATAGTTTCATCCAAATGAGGAAAACACTGATGATGATGATGATGATGATGATGATGATGATGAAACATAATGATGAAACATTGGCTGCTGAAACTACACTTGCAAGTGTACAGTTTCTCTTTTTTTAAAAATGGTTTAATGTTTCTTCAATGGCATTCAATCAGAAATGTATAGAATGTGTAGAAACATGCAACAATATGAATACATCACAAGTGTCAGCCTCCAATCATTGGAGGAGGATGGAGAGAACATTGGAGTGTGGAAGCCCTCCTGGTCTCTTATAAAGGATCACATTTAGCCACAATACAGACCCACAATGGCGATGTTTCACATTTGTTAGCCATGGACCCGCACTGCTGATCTTTTGAAAGCTGCTCACTGGAACAGAGAAAATCGTGAAGGGGGGGGGGTGTGGGGGGCTCTCGGGGGTGGTGGTTTGGGGGGGTGGGGGTAGCTGGGGGTGGGGGTAGCTGAAGTCAGGATGGAATGAATCAGGCTGAAATGATGGAACACGTGACCCAATAATTACCCAGCTTTTTGCAGCTTTGTACAAATTCAGAAAAATATCAGCAAAATATCAGCAATTTTTTGAACCATCAGTTACCCCTGCCCCCCATTCCCCCACATTCCCTTTCCAGCAAAGATTTTCACAGAAAATCTGAAACAGAGATGATTGCATAAACCACACAATATTCATTCAAAGAATTTAAACGATTTATAAAAACAGAAAACAAAATTGTTCAATGCCCATATTCATTTCATCCAACATTTACCCCCACCTTCCGCATTCTCCTCTTGTAGCGCTAACAAAGAGATTAGGTCCACCAATTCACTTTCGAGTTCAGCTCTTTCTGCCTCTCCCATGCGTTCCTCTATTCAGTGGAGAGAGGCAACATGACACATTTACAATAACAAGCACTGAAATTCCGCTTCTCTTCTCCTCTCATAAGCCCATCCACAGTACAGAGACATTGGCAGGCGTGATTGCCGAGCTGTTATTCGCTGGGATACTGCGTAGGCACACACAGGATTATATCCACCGATAGTGGAGTTTCAAATTACTAACAACGATGTAGCTGAGGTTCTGTAGGTGTGCAAATATTTTTTTTTTAAGTTTGATGCATTTTCTTAAAAACATTTTATTTAACACTGGGTGCATATAAAACAACGAAATATTAAGGGCAATTTGAAACATCTTGTTGGGGGGGGGCAGGGAAGCACACAAAATAAAATGTTCTGTGTGTGCGATGGAAGGGAGACAGGAAAGGAAAGACATCAAGGCTGCTATGTCTGAGAGGAGAAATATGATGGAGGGAGAGAGGCAGGGGAAGACAGGAATAGACAATTTTATCTACTGACGACCTTCAGGATTTCACAAGGTCATTTATATTTAACTTGAGAGAGGCACGTTTTATTTATAAAGTGCATGTTTACAGTAATTGCTTTCAGGTCTAGGTTCCACAAGTAATGACTTTGCTGAACTTCCAAATAGTTAAAAACTTGTTCAAACTCACAGAGAGAGAGAGAGAGAGAATGCACAGACTCTTAGTCAATGGCAAAATGCAGGCAGCAATAACAAGACAGGTTTTAAACCTTGTAGTTCATCACAATGCCGTGTTTGGAAACCTCCGTGCAGAGAAAGTCATTTGCCTCAACCAGCGATGATGTTATCGGGTCTGGCCCTTTACCTCAAACGGCCCCCTGGACCAGCAAGGGAGGAGACGGGGGACGGGTGGCTGTGAGGAAGGGGGTAATGATAAATGGCATCGTAGGAGCTGGTCACCACGGTTACTGGAGGGGAGATCAGTCACGCTGCATATGCAAAAAGTCAAGGATGGTCCAGAAAAATAAAGTAATAACCAGCAAACACACTCCAGAGATATATGTGCCCAGAATAATAAAGGTATGTAGTCTCAGGAAACAGGACAGGTCTGGTTTTGGATGCTCATTGATAAGCTGTCCTCTAGTGGCACCTTTGACCAGGATAAATAACGGCTGCATAGAATCAGCATGCATCATTTTGATATCATTGCACTTTCTATATCCATGAACATCCAAGACAATGTAAGCAGTCAGTCACAGTAAAGCCTTAGATGTTTAAGTTTTCAGTTAGCCACCTCAGTTACATGTCCATACCCTGCAGGTAGGTTGTCCCCATGTTTCCCTTATAATCTTCAAAACAGACTTTTCTTAGTTGTAGAATATCTTGTGGATGAATACATATCATCTTACAATCCATGTAAGTTTTGCGGTAAATGTCTGAGCGTATGATGATAGGGGTGATATCATGATGGTGGATGATGGGTCACTGTCTCTCCACTTCCCTTTCTGCCTATTGACACTTCCTAGCCGTGAAAATATCCATGCTATAACATTGATACTTTGGAGTCTGCTTAATATTGCATAAACATGCAGGGCCAGTTAGAATATTCTGGAACAATACATTTATGAATAGCTAGAATGGCAAATGGAAACAAAGTGTGAAAAGAGTCCAGAAAAATGCTGGGGTAAATGATACGTTTTTATTAATGAAAATCAGTTCTGCGTTGATTTGATCTTAAAACTGTTTGGCAAACACATGCTGCTAATGTAGCAAGAGAGACGGGCCGGGGGGGGATGAGAATGTTAGAATTCAATTTATGAAATGACAAAACCGATTTTCATCCAATCCAAAACACAAAGAGGGAAAGAGACACACTGGGCGAGAGGTGATGCTTTTAAATGGATCCTGACTGTATAAAGTGTAAATCAGTATTGCCAGAGAGCCTCCAAATATTTCTTCTCATTTCGCCCCAGGATTGAAGTATTATGTTTTAGGTTTGATTCCCAGGTAGACACTGTCATTGTAGAGATGAACTTCACCAGTGGTATTATTAAAAATTTCAGCTTTAAAAATGTAAGACAAATAAAATAAATGTTTGATAAGTGTTTAAATGTACATGTTGCAAATATTTCTGCCCTCGCCCTCATCTCAAGTTAAGAACTGTAACTTTCAATAAACTCTCAATCATTATCATCACATGAAATTACTGGAAGCACCAATACACGGGCGCCCACAAATGTTACTGAGCTCGATTTTATAACAGTACATTTTTACTAGAATGCAAAAATTAGACCAGGCTGTTATTAGGCAAAAACAAAAAATAAAAGCATTAAAAGATACACACAGGCAGGTCTGGCACGTCACAAAAAACACACACAAGCAGAAATAAACAGCAGGCTCAAAGAAGCACCATTATTTCTGTGTCCTGAGCCCTCCCCCCATCCCCCTCTTGTATGTTTGGCTGCCCATTTCTTTGCGCTCCCATTCCTTTTTTCTGGTTTTTATGGAATGAGTATCCCCCGGAGTTTAACGGACCATTTCCCAGCTCATCAGAAGGAAGGGAGTGAATGTCCTTGGATTTTATTGCACCCTCTCGTCCTGAGCGCATGGTTGGACTAACGCTAGGCCTACGCAGCACCACCGGCAACGGGCAGAGGGGCTGCCTCCTCTCGCTGACAGGCAAGGTAAAGCCCCCAACCTCCAAACACTTCCCCCCCCCTGCAGAATTACCATCCAAACCCCGCCCCACCACCACCATAACCATCACCTGCTATCCTGCCAGGGTCGATGCATGACACAAACCGGGTCACCAGCAGTCCAGAAAACATTACGATTCCCGCAACCTCATATTTTAAGCAGCCTTGCAAAAGGGGGAGATTCCCCCAGGTCTGCCACGACATGACATTCTCTAAAAGCGGCCCAGAATGCATTGGCTGATCATGTGACCTGCCAGGGCATGGGCCTTTAAATGGGCAGTCTCTGGAACCGTGCCCTCATTAACTCCCTCTCTTTGGGCTCCGCGCACTCGTTTCCTTCATTCTTTTAATGAGCCAGGACTAAGTGGTGCTACATTTCAGTGTAATTAGATACCGCTAATATGCGGCAGCATCAGATCATTCATAGCTCGGTAATTTTGCATTTTTAAATTGATTTATACGAAGCTTAATGAAACTGTTGTCTTTTGGAGGGACGATCATTGCTACGAACGCTCGTTAAAGCCGCATACTGGAGGTTGCTTACGGCAAACTTATTTATAACATATTCATATTT
Source organism: Albula goreensis (assembly GCA_022829145.1). Classification (NCBI taxonomy): domain Eukaryota; kingdom Metazoa; phylum Chordata; class Actinopteri; order Albuliformes; family Albulidae; genus Albula; species Albula goreensis. Next base: position 7,306,649 of record CM040741.1, on the reverse strand, counting down.
TGGAACACATTAATTCAGCAAACCTTTACATGGAAATGTGTAGATACAGAAAAAGAGCACTATTATTCACCCACCTCCACACCCCCACCCTAAAAAGGAATTGCTTTTAAAAATAATGTTTACTCTACATGCGCTAACATTATTCCCAATTAGAGAGCCTGATTACGTAGATGTAATTGTGAAATAGCACGTTAATGGCAGCTATTCTCAGTCATCTGAGTTCTTTTGAATGCAGAGTGTCACACGTGTCTTTCAGAGTGTTTAAGGCCAGTGATTTTGATTACCGCCGGGCTTTATCCAGGCCCGGAGAGCCCTCGATAACATCCTGATGGGAAATGTGCAAAACGAGTTGCATGTGATTAACATTTAAAACATCTCCAAACAGGCTGAAAACATGTGACCTCCCGAACCTTTAGACGCCTTTCTTCCTCCCAACCATTCATCAGTCACATGCGTAAGGAGCAAATCCGACGTCATCCCCATTAATTTTTTTTTTTTTGGTTATTTAGCGTATGATGGCCAATCGTGGCCAATATGGGGGTCCCTGGTGCATTTCTGAAAAAAAAAAAAAAAAAAAAAAAAAGATCTGAGAGCTGGCAACACTGGAAACTGCGCCCCCCTGAGATGAAGACATGACTCTCTCACCGTGCGCGGAGGAAAAGCTGCCAGGTAAATCAATCTGATCACCGGAACCTGAGGGTCATGCCGGAGTACAGGCCCCCTGAATGAGGGGATTAGATCTATTTTCTTCCTCTCGGTCAACACCTGGTGTTTTACGGTCTGCTGTGCCAAACTGCGTCCAGTCACGGCTGGATAATTCCTCAAGGTCTTAGTTATAGTTATTAAAATAACCTACAGTTAGTTCCCGCACCAACACTGCCACTGCACTGCAGCTACTACAACTACTTTTACTACTCCAATTACTACTACTACTGCTACGACTATGAGTACAGCTTCTACTACTCCTGTCATTACGACTGTTAGCTCAGGTTGTACTACTCCTTTTGCTACTATGGGTATTACTACAAGTACTACACCTGCTGCTACTTCTACTGATAATAATACTTTTAATAATAAATATTGATGAATCCTAAAACATCTCTGAGCACATGTACACCCTCAGTGAACAGCCATGATGCAGAACGCACATTTCGCTTATTGAGCCTGTTCTCTTATTGTAGCGATCTATCAGTCGCTTTCGCCACTGTACGGTCATACAAACAAACAGAAAAGGATACCAAGGAGCGGAAAAGAAAAATGTGTTTCCCTCTCTATGAAATTGGGAGAGAAATGTAAGACAGACTTATTCCTTCTTATTAAAGCTAATCAATGCCCTGCCATCATCGGGGGGCTGCTATCCATCTTGCTGTCGGTAACTATTGACCGCCCATTTCCTGGGATGTGGTGCTTTCCTCTCTTGCGTTCCCAGGGAGTGTGATATATAACGGTGGCCGGGCCTGTGGGACAGCTCTGAATGAGATTGTTGCTCTCTCCGCCCTGCTTGTGTAATGACTTTGTGGACTCAGTCGCCGGGATAGAAGTGTCTGCCTTTCACTTTAAAACACAGCCACCTGATATATGGTGCCAGCACCCACGGAGGGGGTGGAGGGGGTGTTAGGGATGCAAAAAATTCATCCCCCTCCTTTATCCCATCCAAGGGAATCGATCTTAACTTTTTTAATTCTACTGGGCTGCAGTTTTGTGCTGAGCTGGCTCATCTCACTGCTACCAGTTTTGAGGTCTCTATCTGGTGCAGGGCAGACCAGAACCAAAGAGCTGTAAAGTGTGGTATCGTACTCTGGCCACTAGGGGGTGATATGCTTGGATGACACTCTGTCAGAGCCAAACAAAGTTCACAGAAGGCTTTGAATGATATGGAAAACTGATACTTGGATCAAATACAAAGTAAAAACAGAAATAGTCAGCTTGCTGTTTTCCCCCATGAAATCATACTCTGGCTTTCTGTTTTTTTTTTTCAAAATGTTCATGTTTATGTGTATAATTTACATTGTGTTAAGTGTGTGAAACCCTTTCCTGACTATTGTATTCCTTCTAATCTTTTTCGTCTTCTTCTGCTTAACATTGTTATTATTTTTGTTGTTTCTTAAGTTATATAGTTACATTTGCAGGTTGGTAAAAAAAAACAAAAACAAAACAACACACTGCACAGCACAGCACTAGCAGAAACATAGTTTATTAGGAACTGTGGAGGGAGAGCTGGAATGTGAAAATGAAGTGTTGGATTCACCACGTCGTTCCTGCAATCTCATGAGAGAGGACAGAGTGGAAAGGACATATTTCCAACTGTGACTCACGCCCAGGCAGTCCCTGGCATGGCATATATCAACACTGACAACTGCAGGCAGATGTGCTGGATCCAGTCCAGCCAGGGTAATGCAATAACACTGACAGAACACAAAACAGTGACATTTACTCCCGTCAGCACACTGTGTTAGATTAGTTTAGATTAGATTAGATTAGGCCAAATTCATTAGACATATGATTGATCTCACCTAAGAAATTAATATTTATTACATCTATTTGTCTTTTGTGTTTGTCCACCGTTAAAACCCCTGGAAAGAGAGGAGGAAGTCAGAGGAGAAAATAACAACTGTACTGAAGATTTTTCATCAAAATTCATCAAAAAAAAGGTAAAGTGTGAACAACATGCAAGAGGATTTAGCAAGATGTAATTTATACAAAGCTTCCCAGTAGTATTTTATATAACACTATTTTAATGATATGTTGTGGGTATTGACAGCGACTACATTTGCATGCATCCAAAGACAAATTAATTTAGATTTTAGCATCATCCTGTGAAATGTATGAGAACCATTTCACTGGGTGGCTGGGTCACAGCAAAGATAGCGCTATGCACTGTACGTATGCTTAATTCAGTGTTAATCCTATCATATCCACAGCGTTAACTTGACTAAAATATCACAGCTACCCAATCACAGTACAAATAATTATTACCTGGCAAACCAGTCACATCACAAGACAGATTCCTTCCAGCCAATTGCACTTCAGAACATTATATATTATCTAACCAATCACATCACAAGGCTAAGATGAGATGGGCGGGCCTGAATGATTGCTGTTTCTGCCATTTGTACTTATGCTACAAAATAATTCTGTGGAAGACAGTTAATCTGAAAAAAGACAAGTCTTTTCAAAAGTGATGCTGCTGTTTTAGGCCTTGAGAACGACAAGCAAGGGCAAAAAAAAGAACATGGAATTAAAATTATGCCAAGTATGTCTTCATGAGAATAACCTCCTTCTGAAATCCTGCCCACGACGATCAGCCACACAATGAGACCTGGGGGGCTATCAGAGTGTGGCGCTGGCAGGAGCATGGTGGGCCTCTCTCTGGCGTCTCAAAGGCACAGCTGAGTATTAAGATGTGATTTAAAAAAAAAAAGTAAGAAAAAACCCGCCCCCTTGAAGAGGGCTACAGAGATAAGTGAGGCGGAGGCAAGACAGAAAAGCATCACAAGCTTGGGGGAGAGAGAGAGAGAGAGAGAGAAAGAGAGAGAGAGAGAACGCACAGTCGGAGAAATACGTGCCAGTCTGAGATAATAACGCCCTGACACCCAGGCAGCAGAGACGCACGGTGTAAATGAATTCTGATAGGCTGCTCGCCGCGCCCTATCAATATTCCATACAACCATTAAAAACATAAAACCGGGGCAGATTATGATCAAAACTGTGCTCCGTGACAACAGCTTTGAAAGTGAGGCAGACAGGCAGCGACAGATGCGGCGGCATAAAGAAGAGAGATTGGACGCCAAGTGACAAGCCAAATTTGGAACGGCAGTAGCCTGCTCTCTCCCGCCCATCACCCCCACCACCCCTCCCCAAATCTCTCCTCCCTCCCTCCCTCCCTTCCTCCCTCATTCCTCTCTCACTGTTTTCCTTCTAACCTCCCTCAATGCGAGTTCACATGTGCAGGATATGAGGATTGATTTTTTTTTAAGGGTTGCTCTAAATGCGTCGAACATCTAACAAGCCATCAGACATTTCTATTGCCACATGGCTTTTTGAGGGGACGTTTTCCGATAGCTGTGTCAATTCTCATATGGTTAGCTGATATGTTTGTGAACCGCTAGCAAGATTAATCAGAGGGTTGTGTGCATGTGAATGTGTGTGTGTGTGTGTGTATGTATGTGTGTGTCTGTATTGTGTTTAGTTTTGCGAGAACAATACAAATGCTAAACCTTTGGATGACATAACAGTTGTAGTGTGCAGCTTTCATCATGTTATAAATGGTGTTTACCTAGCTGATTACCCTTTGTAGCATCTTGTTCTCTGATGCTATTAAAAAAATTCCTCTAAGATTAATTACAGAGCGCATAGTTTAGATGCTTACAGGTTTACATAAAGAGCAAAGAGGGCTCAGGCCTTAATTTATCCTAAGTCTCTGTTTACCCAAAATATGAGCTCGCATACAGAGGAGATTCTACTGCAGGGGCTGAGAGGACTGGTTTCAATCAGTCAGGTATTCCTGAGAGCCTACGGACCAGACCAAAGGCAAAAATACAAATTTAAAAAAGGTAAAACTGTGTGGGTATGGTATTATAATGGTTAGAGAAATTGGTTTTTAACTTAGAAGTTGTTGGTTCCCTGTGGTGCCAATCTGCTATAGCACTGCCTGCTGTGTGTAACATAATGTATGAATCTATATACAAGTGAAATGTACAATATATTAAAAGCAAATGGAAGTTAGGTAAACAGCGAGAATACAACAAGCTTAATAACAGCAATGGCCACCAACATGGCTGATTAAAATCAGCCTCAGCTGGGCAAACTGTTGGTTAAGGAGTGCGCTGTCCGTGGTCCTGAGGAACCTCCAGGTTTCGGTACATTGCTGGATGCTTTAACAGCGGCGGTGAGTTTAAGACAGCCTTCTCTGCTCCTACCCCTCCTTTACCCGTCCCGCTGTCACAGGAACCTCGCTGGAATGAATGAATTCAGAACGGTTTGGGAATTAGACCAGAGTAATTGATCTGCTCAGTGCGGAGATGCACTGGGCCGAATTTCATGGCGCATCGCTATCCTCGGGCTCGTCTAGGAACGAGGACGGTACGAGCCCCTAAATCATAGCGTCTCCTCCACAGTGCGTAGGCCGGGGCGACTGTTTACGACTCTCCTGGCATTCCGTTTATCGGGCTCATGAGAGCAGACGATGCCGGATTGCGATCCTCCCGTAAAACAGGAGAACCGTACAGCCACTCGGGATGCAGGGCTTGGGGGGCGGGGAGGGTTTAGCGAGGGCGGCGGGAATTAGATCCATGAAAAGTGGTGATTATTTGAGAGCGGTAGGGTTCACTAGGGGTTCAGGAGTGAGAGAAGAAGCTCTGGACCTGTCGTTACACCCCTGTAAGTGTAGCACAAGGACAGGCTGAAGCAATCGTTAATGTACCTTGACAGAATCAAAACATTAATGATGTCTTATATGTTAGGTAGTGCCTCAGGGAATAAGACAGACAATTAAGAAAGCATATCTGAGCTGTGCTCACATTCCTACACATCTGATTCATTTTACTGCCTGGTGTGTGACTGCAGGTACAAAAGTGTGGGCCATTCATCTTGGTAGAAAAATGCTGAAAGATTTGAAGACAGCAAATGCCTCTCTCTCCATCCCTCTCCTCCCCCCTCATTTTCCCTTCCTGTCTTTCTCTCAGAACAGCCAGCACTGAATACCAGCACACAGTGCAAGCGAGCAACAGAACCAGGAATTAATAGCCAATATTCTGCTTAATCTGCTCTGCTGTTATCTCACAAAATAACACAGCTGTTTATGTCTCCATTCAGCATTGCTGAGGGTACAAACATGCAGTGACAGATCTTGTGAAGTATGGAGGAGTTTAAAAGGTGGAGGAGACAGAGAGACAGACCCATTGGACTTCAGCCAAATGGATGTAATAATGGAGCTAAATGAGCCTCTCTGCTGTTCTGTCAAAGCTCTCATTCTGATCCACATTTTCTGTGGAGTAAAGTACTTCCCCCATTTCTTTGAGATGAGAACAATGAGATCAAAATCCCTGAATCATACCTGGTTTGATTGCATATGTTTTTTTTTTTCCTTTCATACTTTGGAATATTGTACTGAAACTGTTGAGTTAACATTTATGCCAACCAAACCCACGTGCCATATGCTTTGAGCTATTCTAGATACCAGACAACTTTGGGTCGATACTGGTGAAATGCCAGCACGGTGCGGTAAGTGTTGGCAATAGCTGGAAAAAACATGGCATGATACTGGCCCAGTGTCTGACAGATGCGGGCCACTTCGGCCCCGTCATTCACCGCACACGAGGTTCCCATCTCATGGGTGTTGTGGGCGAGACCTGAGCCACCAGCCGCTTGCTGTCTGGGATTCTCTGTTTTGACACCCAGCAGTTCCCACAAGCGCTAATCAGGGCTGAGGAAAGCATCTCACTGACAGCAACTGGCAGCCTGTGGGTGACTGGCATGTCATTGCAAGAAGCTAATGTAGTGATAATCCGTACAACCCCGGCCAAATGAAATCTACTCTACGCCCTGCAGGAGTGGGCATGCTGGACTCTATGACCGCTGACCCCAAGTCAGTCAGCTAATACTAAAGCCCAAACTCAAACCTAATACCAGGATCTGGCCAGTAGCTTACCCAGGCGTTCTTCTCCATGTTTCATCATTATTACTTACAACGCCCATGATATCAGCTGGATGAAAAACATTTCAAACTTAATGTAAAGAAGAGACTCTTGCTCGTTATATTAGATTATTTGCTGATGTCAGATACTCTTACTAAGAGTGGCTCGCAGAGTGGGAAGCATCATTGTTGCCCTCAGGAGTTAAGAAGTGCAAGAGCACCACAGAGAGTGAACAGTGGACTCATTGCCAGTAACTATGCAAAGGAGCTGAACAAGCCAAAGATTATGATTGTCAACCGAAAGAACTGTTATCATTACTCTATCATATTATTACTACAATAGCAATTAAAACAATGCAGCAAATTTAATTTCCTGTTCGCCCTCATTGTGCTCCCACACAGCTATCACAGATGTATGAAAATTTCAGCACAGGAGGAATAACAGCCTTGCTTTATGGTTATAATAGAAGTGTTTAATGAACACAATAGAAATAGCCCTTTGGTTTTTCTGAACATTTTCAATTCATCCCACTTATTCTTATTTATACTGGGAAGTCAAACATGCTCCACCATTAATACCCACATATGTAATGCCAGACCCATTTTCTTTCCCAGTTTAATAACTTGATTTAAATGACTTAGCGAAGGGAACGGCTCTACGAAGGCCTAGCAGGACTCTTGTCCCCGGCATAGTGCACTACTGGTGGTAGTTCGCTCTGGATAACAGCGTCTGCAAAATGCCTATAATGGAATGTAATGTAATGTAATGCGTGTGCGAGCACATCATTTGGAATGACAACAGGGGTACCGCAGATGTAATGTGCTTCAGTCACCCCCCCCATAAATAATGCTTAATCGCACTCACTGTGGGGAGAGCTGAAGGGACCCCTGCAGATCTGCAGCGGGTCTCGTCTTTCATCTCCACAGTTTCCAGCCTCAGAAGATTCTGCCTTGCTCCCAGTGACCCAAGATATTTGAGCATCATTTTCCAAAAAAAAAAAAAAAAAAAAGCTGCGGTGAAATGGGTTTGCGGCAGGGTCACCCGAGCTCGGGTGGGGCGTAAGCCCCCCAGGTGACGATAAAGACGTGAGACAAGATGTGGTGGGATGTGCCTTAACATGCCGTGATGGGCTGGCGACGCATTCCATTCGGGAGCGCAGAAAAGTGCCGCGGTTCGCTCACCTCATGCTGGCCCCGTGTCGGCTCGTGTTTGAAAATATCTTGCTAAGCCATGTGTTTGGAGCAGACAGAACGGTGTGTCATGATTTAGCGTGTAGAAAAAAAAAAGGTTGAATGAAAAATCGTCCTGAAGAGGAGGCTGGACACAGGTTAAAGGTCGAAGAAGAGCAAGACTCAGTGAAGTGCCTCAGAATGCTTACACTTTCTTGTCAACAGCCATAACCACGCGATGAGACAAACTTACAGAAACAGAAAGAAAATAACAATTAAATTGGATTAAAAGGTTAGGGGGTTGTTCTATGAGTTACTGAGTGATGAAAAATGGTTTTGATGATGAAAGTTATCAAGGTAGCTTAAAACAGACACACAGAAAACACACCATGACACAAGAAAATACCTGGACAAAGTCAATTGTTTCAAACTAAAACAATTACTTCTAATGTGATATTTTCAAGAAGGAAATTAAACCTAATTAATGCTAGCATGTCCATTATGTGAGCTTCTGAACTAGTTCATTCATTTTTCCTTATTCATTTTCGGACTCTTCCTGTAGGCTCGCGAAATGGGAGATCTGCATGAAACATGTACAAATTCCAATAAAGCTCATTAACACACATTATTTTGCCCTGAGTCTCGACAGTATCCTTCCTGTGTCTAGCCTGGCCTTGAACACCACAAGTGACTCTGCTTCAAATGCCTTGTAGCATCCTGGGCCTGTGTCCATCACGTATTTCAGAGTAACAACGCTGATCTAGAATCAGTTTTACCTTTTCCTTTATAACTACTTACATTGTGGTCTGGGGGAGCCTGTTCCAACCTGATCAGCACTCATAAACAAAGATACATTATGAATACGGGCTTGGCCTGAGATCAGTGTAAGTACTTTCGGGTATAATAGATAAGGTTAAGAAATGGACAGGAGAAACCTGATCCCAGATCAATATTTATACTGGAAATGTTTTTTCATACAGGCCCTGGTAAGCTTTTTCAATAATGATAATAATAATAATATTAATATGTATCAAGCTCTGTCTGTCTGGACTCTTTCAGTTTTGGTCATGTGCCTGCAGTCACATGACACCGTTTTATCAAGTGGCCACCTCTCCACAGCCTAGAAATAGGATGACCCCGTGTTGCTTTCCATTCCACAAAAGCGGGCGGCAAAATGGAAGTGTGTAGCGAGCACAAATTGGTGTGAAAGGGGGACCGTGGCCTTTCTGTGGAATCGGCCTGGGTGGAGGGGGTTGGGGGGTGGGTGGGTGGGTTGTCATCAGCAGGGGACTGGGGAATGGTGGGAGGTGGGGGGAGGTGGTGGAGGTGGGGAGGTGGGGGCAGGTGGTGGAGTGGTACATATGGAGAGACAGGTTAACCAATGAGGGGCCTTTGGTGGGTAAAAGGTAGGCTGTAGCAAAGATCGATTCTGTTGGGCTGAAGATAAATGGCAGAATACACAAAGGAGCACAGCCCCAGCTGAAGAGGGGGGATACAGGAACCTGTGGATGAGAGAGAGATAGAGAGAGAGGGAAGAGCTCTGAACCCTACTATTAGTGCAAAAACAATGAACGGAAGCCATTTCTGCTTTGGTGCCCATCACCTCCCATACCTGTCCTTCACACAAGAGAATGACAAACAAGCATGCAAAAAGGAAAAACAGGTCACACAAAGGAAAACAATGTTATGGCACCATATTGTGTAAGACTGACCTTCACAGTGACAATAAACTATCTGCCTCTCCCCAACCTCCCACACCCTGGAATTAAATAGGATATCACATATATTTAACACATTTATTATTTATTCAAATTAATCTGTGATTTAATTCACTTCCACAGTGCCATGGTGAGACTTTCCCCAAGGAGGGAAGGATCTTTACATTTTGATATATTATTAATTCATGTAGAATATTAAATTTACCCATATTATTAATCTAATTAATGTATTATTAAAACCAGATATCTATTTTTCCCTTTTGTGAAGTACATTGGGCAAACTCCCGAATAAATCCACCCCCCCCCCCCCTTACTCTCTTCTCCGACTCATGGTTCTTAGACTTGTGCATGGCCATAGAGTGGAGGATTGTGGGTGAGTGGAAGAACGTTATGTGCGCCGCAGGTCTGTCTCTGTGGAGAGCCCAGTTCTTCAGTATTTATAATGTTAAAGACGGGAGCGCTGAGGGGCCAGTGAGCTTTGAGCTCAGCATGACGACTCTCTGACCCAGCCACATGCCGGTGGGGGGCCATCGATGTGCCCCGCGCCAGCAGAACATGAAGGCGGCATGAAACTTGTACTGGCGTCTCCCTCCAACCGGTGCCCTGCCGGGGGTTTACCCGAGAATAGAAGCTCTCGAATGAGTCTGCTGAGACTCATGCTAGCTCCTCACATTTCCTTCTTCCGCCTCCCCTTGACCACCCCACACACACATACACACACAAACACACACGCGAAAATGACTGTCACGCTTCTCGTGAGCACTAACCTGTCCTGTGGCCAGGCGGACAGGTGGCTGCTTGAATTTATGGCCAAATATACTGCCGTCCATATGCCTTCATAACAGGTAAGCGCTGCATGGAGATCTCCATTAACAACTGCTGTTACAATATGAGGTCAACATTAGCTCCAGTCCAATGACCGAAATCATACACCACTACTGCCATATGTGCTATTACACTTTTATTACACAAGTCAATTACCAGATGTGTCATTACACTGCTATAACATACCTCAGCTACCACATGTGCTTTTATACGGCACTTCCACTTCGATGCACTTCATCTATCAAAAGTTCTACTACATTGCTATTTGCATATTTTAGTTATTAAGTGGGATAGTAAACTTCCACTGCAACTCTCCTCAGCAACCAGATGTGCTATTATATTGCTATTGCACACTTTGGCTACCAAATGTGCTATTACAATGCTATTAAGCACCTCACTCACTTAACTACCGGATGCTAAGTTACATCACCTCATCCTGTACTCAATCTTCACCTCCTGCCCTACAGCATTACAGGAAATATATGTATATCTTACTGGGAAGACAGATATGGAAATTAAACTATAACTTATTAATTCTCTCCTATCACTGATCGTCTGCTTCTTAAATTGGTATTTATGATAATTCTGCATAAATGCCAGCAAACATCTATCTCCTACAAACATAAAGTGGGACATTAAATGGTGCCATTAATTCTTCCCATTCTTCCTTTTGCGCAGCTTTATATAGATTTGTAGCACACCAGAGACTTTTAGCAAACCCAACAGGTCTGAAGAGTACCCCTGTTGGGACGCTGGCAAGAGGGACGTTCCTGTGGGCCGCTGTCATGGGTAACAGATGGCGAAACTGCGGAATCTCTTCGGAATACACAAATTCTCTCATTCGTTCAGCGGTCCTGGTCTGCACTGCCTGTCGCCTGCTGTCTATGGCCCAAGTTCAATCCCCATGCTCCAGAACAGGACCCTGGATGCCTCTCAGAGTACAAGCTTCACTTTGGGATGCAGGTGTGAGCCCTGCGACTGGGTGTTCTAGTCCCAGCCACTCCATTACAATTGGCTATAGAGGAAACAATGGGCCCAGAGTTGTGAAGGAAAAAACTGGGGGTAACTCAGACACGTTTGTGAGTGTCTTCGCCCTCCAGTGGCCTCCCTTGTTTAGCCCGGCACCTGTGGATGCAGCGCACAAGAATCCGCTGACTTTGAGTATGTCTGTTGACATGGGCATTAGTGTTATATTACATTAATTTTAGCTGATGCTTTTTATCCAAAGTAACTTACAGCTTATTGTGCTGACCAGGGGCCAATCCCCCCTGGGAGCCATGTGGGGTTAAGGGCCTTGCTCAGGGGCCCAACAGCAATGGTGTTCTTGCTGTGGCTGGACAGGGGCTTGAGCCACCAAGCTCAGGGGTCCCAGCCATGCACCTTAGCCACTAGACTACAGGCTGTGGCTAAGGCATGTAATGCAATGGAGCAACAAAACACAGTTAACAAAACACTGCCTGGGACCCAATCAAACTCACTCAATCTTTCTGAGAGCATTTGTACTCGAATAAAAACCAACTTCACATTACAATACATGGTTCTTTGAGTATTTCACTCAAAGAATTTCAATTTTACCTTTCAGTTTTTGCAAGGTGTTTCTTCAAGACAAACTTTGGAATGTGTTCTTTTCATTCCAGTGTATGCAATAGCAAATGCCAATAAGGAGAAGTCTTTTTTTTTATTAAATTTCAGCTTCCCTTGATGTAATTTTGATTGGGTCCTGGTCTTTGACCTTTGATGAATGAATGTATTTTCTTCTCCAATTCATTTTTTGCAAGGTGTTTGTGGTGATAGCTGATCTCATCATTTTTTGTGAAGTCCTTCACAAAGTAAAGGAAAAAAGTCCTTAACTTGTTTTCCTTTGAGTGAAACAGAAATATTGATTGAATGCAGGTCTGTTGTGTGCTTACCTCAGTAGGACAGTGAAATACTTTAACATGAAACATCATTGTGCATTTCATTTTAAGACACATTTACATAATAGCGTAGTTTTATTTAATCATTTTATATATTCTACAGATATCTATTCATTTATTATAAATTGATTACAATATTTGTCCTTGGGTGACTTTTTGAGTTGTAACTTTGTTTTGAAAACATAGAAATAAACCATTCTTTAACTTCTTCCACTTCAGGAAGGAGCTGAACTTACTAACCCAGAGCTGCTTTAAAGTGGTTGTCACTCAGAAGCATCACGAAACCTCTCACAATCATTCACAGAATTGACTTAACCGAATTTGTATTCCACAGTACACCATATGTGCCTATTTCTCCCCAATACCTTCAGCGAAGTCTCATATAGATTAATGCAGCTCAGATCTCCCTTAGACACCCTCTTAGTGTGCTGGCATGATGCAAGTTCAAGTAAGTAAAAGCGGAATAGCTCGCCCTCTCTGTGAGGCAGGATAGGCTAAGGAAATGCAATAACAATAAGAGAGTTGCACACACTGCCCAGAACAACAACAACAAAAAAAAAAAAATTAAGTTTATTAGACCTGAGCAATAACCAACTTTCATGCCTCTGCCAGGTTTGTATGATGAGAATTGAACTGCTGTGAGGCACCATGTGGGCTTCATGGTGGAAATAATGTTGCTTTAATGGGTCATCGTTGGGTGCTGCGGGCTGAGTCAAGACCCGAGCCAAGCTCTGCTCCACCACATTTCCCATGTAATGACAGACTCGTACAGTGATAGACTTACACTTAAAACGCACTTGAGCGTTAACTCAGGTCTGGATTCGGCCTCCTCATGTTACCATTATAATGATATATGTGTTTCTCTTCAGGTTAATTGTTTGGCACTAGAAGCACATCGAAAACAATTAGCTTATGTTCATTATTTCAGCAGCACTTTCCAGCATCATGCTTGTTTAATACATAAATAGCTGTTATGTACCTACGCTCCATTGCTATTGTTATATATGTATATATGTATATATTATATATATATATATATATAGTTTTACTGCACTTTGCCAGGATAGATGTGTAAATCCCACACATAAGAGCATCTTCCACATAAATAAATGATAGCAACACAAATAAATAATATTCAATTCTATGAATCCCATCACATCAACTGAGAGTCTCACCCCTCTCAGTGTGTCTCCATAATCTGACATGAAAAGAATCCCGGTTGACACAAAACTCCACTTCCTGTTATCAATACGTAATGCACGCTTTAAAAAGGAGTGCAGGTTTCAGGAGCAAAAAAAAAAAATCGTGCCGCATCCCGCGTTTGGGTCCTTACGCATGCTGTTTAACACCATCCATTGGCTTTCACACCTCACTGTGACAGGAAAATGGGCTCTCCGAAGAATCTCTCTCACACAGGTCCTCTCCGCTGGAAGTGTTGGAAGTGACACGCAGACTGTTTCTTTGCAGCGATGGTGTTATCCATGAGAGACAGCCTGCAGCACGCAGATATCACATACATGCACAGTACATGTAGGGTATAGACAAAATAATGGAAATATCAGATGAAAGCGTTCTCATAGTTTGAAGAAAGAAGAAACTACATTGTAATTAAACATGGATCTATGCATGCGTTTCATTACTAATTGCCAACATGTTTTAAGCTATTTAAATTCAGCATGTTGTAAAGAAACAAGTTTCTATAGCAACATGAAAGAGCAAAGCAGTTCTTAAAGTGGTGATGTGGCTGGTGCACTGGTGTGTCATAGACATGGCAGTTGAAGTTATCATTGAATATCACAAAATTTAATGTCAATTATCAATCTGATGTCAGTGGTTGTCATTGATTGTGGTGTAGACCTACAATACAAGCATGTTTAATATGTATGCAAGACAATAATACAGGTGACATTACACTTGTTGAAGTAGCCAACAGATGGAAAAGGCATCTAAAAGGCACAATTATAAAACCAACGCATTCCATGTTGCTGGATAGAAATTCAGGTTGAATACACTACAGATTTTTATCTACCTCAAGCGGAATAAAATGTGTGCTGTTTTGTCACATTTTAATTGACAAAATCGATCAACTCAGGAAAGAAGACAAACGACAAAAAATATAACGCCAACACCCCCAATCCTCAACAACAACAGGGGCACAATAAAGCAAATATGGTGTTTGTAAACATTCCTGCCGGCTGCTGGGGGACCCACACAACGCAGTTCAGATCACAGCGACGCTAAACAAAGCCAAGGAGTGCCGAAAGGGTAATTAGTCTGTAGTCATAGCTAAGCTTTGATGTTTGCTTGCTTTCCTCTTAGCTGACGGCGTTTCAGCAAACAAGACACAGCGCCGTCAAGCATAGCACTGAGTAAAAAAAAAAAAAAAACAGAAACTTCTAATTAAATCTCTGGCCCACCAAGCGGCAGGCCTACTCCCCCCCGCCAGATCCGTTCACCCCTGCTGGAGAAATCAGGCTGTGGGCAGCTACTTTTCGCCCTGCCTGTCGCCGCTCCACCTTCCTGTTGAGCTGAACTGCATTTTCTCTGGAGCCAAGCTGGTCATGGAAGAGTGACTTCGACCTACAGGGGCTTTTAATCCAGAGTTATTACATTTTAGCGGCAAGTTTGTGATTTTAAAGTTTAGTAGTACAAGGATTTTTTTGCTGTTTTGGGACATTTTTGAATTAAAAAAGAGGGGGTAGAGTCAGGGCGGTGCTGTGTCAGGGACCAGAGCAATGGCACCGCACAGTCAATCCTGTCTGGCTGAAGTGCAAGGCACTTTGGGAAATGGAGTCAAATGTAAACTGAAAGCATGGGCAGAAAGGCCATTAACTTGGGGGGAATATGGTTCATATTTATAGACAGGTATTAGGATTTCAAGGAAAGGCATATCAAATGTATGTTTAAAAAGAACATTAGAGAGTCATTTCCAAGAATATAATGACCATTTGACCATAAAAAGTGCTTTAATGCTAATGTCAATGTTTTATGGTAGCCAACATTGTAAGTAAAATGAATCTTACTATAAGTCACCTCGGTACACCAAGAATAAGCAAGTGAATTATGCCCTTAAAAACTTCATTTAATATGCCGCCTGTAGTCTAGTGGCTAAACTACATGACTGGGACCCTTGAGGTTGGTGGTTCAAACTCCAGTCTAGCCTGACCTAACAACAGCACCACTGCTGCTGGGCCCTTGAGCAAGGCCCTTCACCCCACATCACTCCCTGGGTGGCCCTTGGTTTGCCCAATCAACTGTGAATTGCTTTGGAATAAAGCATCAGATAAATGATTGTAATGTATGTGCTTTCACCATGTTTAGAAATTAGTGCTTCAACTATTTTTACCTGCAAACTTCATGATACAAACCCAGATAGAGCCAAACTGAACAAGTTCTGTGACAGTTATTTGCAACATAAATAGTGAATAGGACCAGCTCTTATTGTATAGTAATAGGTAATTACACTTCATAAACAAGTACTGCATATGTTTATTCCCTTATCTTTGGGCTCCAACCCCCTGTACCCAAAAACCTTTTTCTTTTTTACTGCTGAAGTGGTCTTTGGTGCCATGCACTTTCAATATTTTTGGGTCAAGATTCTTGCCGTTGGGTAACCCCACATGTGTAGTGGTAATTCTTCACACAGTTTCCTCATGCTGCAACCTATAAATGTATTCCAAATGGCAACCGAGCCTTGAGAAACAACTGAGACCCTGCCAAGCAATCGGTTTGAAATGCAGTTACAAAAGAAGCTCTGGCAACCGTCTCGGTAAACAAACGATAACAAGCCCAGCCTGCTAGGGGGACGTTTCTCTGAGATGGGTGCAGACACAGAGACGATTTCTGCCTTATTAGCTCAAGGCTGCCATCCATATTCACTCATGATCCTGCTATGAGACATTATTTATTAAAAATGTCTGTACCCCAATCCTCCACATGCATAACCTCTTTACTCAAAAAAAAAAAAGAAAAAAATAAATGACAAGAAACAAAAGTGCCAATGTTTGTGTTGTTGCTGTTGGGACAGTATTTATGGGCGGATCTAAATGTGTCCTTGGGGAATGTGACAACACCTGGCACTGTCCATCTAGTAAAGATTGCTACTCTGTCCCTGCGGATTGACTTGACCAGCTGTTTGACGGAATGAGAGCAAAAAAGAAAAAAAAAAAAAAAAAGCGAGAAGATAAAACAACGACTCCAAACGCATAAAAGGAACAGCTCGTTCTGCATAAACACCAGGACTCAAATCAAATCTGCACCTCAGGAAACAGGTGCTGCAGAGATCCCCCCATGCAGCTTCTGTGACCAGGCTGAGAGCAGCGGCTTCCCCTGCTGTTCCTGTAATGTTTTCAACAGCCTCACTGGGGTGAGAATGAGCCAGGCTCCCTCTCTCTCTTCCTTTCTCCACCCTCCACTCCCTCTGAGTTTCAATCTTTCCCTCTCTTTCCATGCCTCCCACTCTTCCTACTTCACTCTCTCCTTTTCTCTATCGTTGTCCCTCCTTCCCTCCCCTCCCCCCTCCCTCTCTCTTTCCCGGTTAGACTCAGTGTGAAAAGGATTAGCCGAGCGGAGGTTTTGCAAACCTTTCCAATGCAACCATTTATTAAGCCAGAATTATTTCCCTGGAAATACTGAAATTCAACCAGTCCTGGAACAAAGCAATTTGGGACAGTGCAAGCATTCAGCTGCCCCTTGACTTATTGGGTGCGCATGTGTAGGTGCAAGTCGTGCACTCACACGCACAGCTGTGTGTTTGAACATGTGTGTACCTGCACAGAAGCGAAGGTGCCTGAAGTCTCCATGCAGTTTTTATTTCCTTTAAAACTTTTTAACATTTTTCTTGCTCATTGGTGTATATCATGTGGTGTACACGGTCTGCTGTCTTAGTCTGTGTACAGTCAAGCGGACAGACATCATTGTGAGAAGGAAGGCTGGCTGGCAAATGATTCTGCTTCACACACCTTTCTGTGCACTTGCTGAAGGTGCACCACTTTAATTCTTTATCTTTGTCGTTTCTCAGATTAAGTGAAATGTCGTCAGCGCAGCCCTGTGTTATCTGTTATCTTATCCTCCCGTCGTGTTTGAAGTCACCTACACTCAGCCTCTGTGGCACTTTGTCTGCCTTCTTGACCTCCACGCCTCACCACTGTTCTGCACATGCTCAGTCACCCTCTGTGGTCCATCAGGACCCGGCCTCGCTCCTTTCCTGCTGCTCTGTCACATTAAATATGCTAACGACACTGATGGGCTGCGACCTCGAACCCTCGTCCCCATGCGCGTTCCGCTCCTGAGCAGTGTCCCGTTAATTCATTAAAATGCCATTTCCACATGGCTAATGGTGTAGGGGTGAGTGCAGGTGCCGGGGAGGGGCAGGTGAGGGTGTGCCATGCCAGTCACAGCCAGGCTGTGAAAGTCACCTGTTTCTGAGGTGCGGCTCGTCCTGTATCTGACAGCTCTCTGGGAGTACCTGCCCCCTGCTCACCTGCATTCTTATGCTCAGATCAGGGGCCCATCTGCACTTCCTACTGTAACAGCAGTTTCATAAAAAAAGATGATTCATATTCATAACAGAGTGACTATCTAGATTCATGATTACAATGATGTCAATTTTCATGGGGGTTATTATTATTATTGTTATTATTATTATTACTACTACTACAACTACTACTAATAATAATAATAGTAATAATAATAATAACTTTTCATTTTTAACAGATATGATTATTTATGCAATGCCTAATTAAGAAACATTTTCGACATCTAATCAGTAAAACCATTTCAGCTCAATGTTGTGTCAGAAAAATCTCATGGGGTTTGACCATCTAGCAATAAACGCATATTCCAAGTCTCATCTAGCAACGTATGTAATGCAACCACAAAGGATCGCAAGGCCAGACGTGGATGCATTTAAAAGGACCACGCAAGATCCCACAGGCTTTAAACGGTGGCCTGAAGACTGAGCCAGGTTTGGAATGCTGATGGAGTCAGGCAGTGTTGTGCTGTATGGGACACTCAGACTGCCCCAGAGCTGGCACCACTAGATGGCGTAGTAGAGCCACAGGATCCAGGCCCCACAGCACACAGTAAATAAAGCACACCAACGAGCTGCAGCCGCCCAGGGTCCTCCTATGTAACTGCGTGCGTACTGTAATTGGCAATGAAAGAACAATCTGATATTTCTCTCGGTGGGTAATGAGATTTAAATATAATTTCTCAGAAAGCCTGCAGAATTGGATGCAGTGTACATGCGCCTCTTTTTTTCCTGGCACTGTGCGAGGTTTCCAGATTATTATTATTATTTTTGTGCTCTAATAAGAGATTGGACATTTTTCACCGTGGAAGGGAGGGAGCGAGCGATTGGCTTTTCTGGCACCTTGCCTGCTCCACGGTACAGCGCAAACCTCCCACGTCTCTGATTCCATTTATCCGAGCGACCTGCGCCAACCCCCGCTCCCTGGCTCGCTGCGCAGGCCTGACCACCCATCCCCTTCCCCCCGCCCACCACTGCGGGCCCCAGAGCCGAGCTATCATATCTCTCCTTACATACATCTCCATATCTCTGCTCTCCTCCTGAGATGTCCCTGAAACCAGCCCTGCCACATCTAATAAGGCCTCTTTCCTTAGCTGGTGACAGACAGTATTTAAATGAGGAACTCCGCTACCCCACATCACAGTGGCTGGGACATGCAGTAATCTCTGCTAGTATGGCTTGACTGGTCAAGCTAGTCCAAGTTAAGCTTAACTGGGAGATCCCCCTTAAAACTGGATTTGCTAATCTTTTTAGCACTGACTTCACAGGCCTGAAGATCCACTGCTCCATGCACATTAATTTAGATGTACATATTTTTATGTCTCCATGCATGTGTGTGTGTGTGTGTGTGTGTGTGTGTGCATGTGTACATGTGTTCGTTCATGTGTGAGTACATACCGTATGTCTGCATGTCAGTGAGTTTGTGTCTGAAAATGTGTGTGTAGGCCTATATGTGTGCATGTCTGTGTGTGCTTGTATTTCTGTGTACATGTCTGTGTGTGTGTGTCAGTCATGTGTA
Source organism: Albula goreensis (assembly GCA_022829145.1). NCBI lineage: Eukaryota > Metazoa > Chordata > Actinopteri > Albuliformes > Albulidae > Albula > Albula goreensis. Next base: position 7,287,337 of record CM040741.1, on the reverse strand, counting down.
TCTGTGAGTGTCTACCTCTGTGCGTGTGTGTGTGTGTGTGTGTGTGTGTGTGTGTGTGTGTGTGTGTGTGTGTGTGTGTCTGAGCATGTGGGTGCGTGTCAGTAATATGCCCGTGTGTCTGCAGGGTTGATGTGACATGATTATGTATCAGCAGCAGTCACTCTGTTTACGCCACAGGCTGAAGATCAACAGTGTGAAAGGCACCACAGTTCCCCACAGAAGGTTAAAAGCACACACACATCAGCCCCGGGTTGCGTTTAAACAGATGTAACATGGCTTTCCCTTCTCTCATCAGCCAATGAATTTAACTAAGGGGGCAGGCCGGGTCTTTGGTTTGGACAATGGCTTTTCATTCTGTGAAGTGGCAGGTTACACAACCTCTTGTTCATCTCAATTATGGCTACTCCTCTTATTCTGTCTTTAATCAAGAATCAAGCCACAACCTGTATCCAAATAATCACCATGTTCATTTTTGTTACATTTTTTTACATGCTATCAATTTATACACCTGGATATTTACTGACAAAACTTGCTTTAGGTTTCAATGGCAATGCCACACCTGGGAATCAAACCTGCAACCAGTGTAATTATAAACCAAGCTCCCATTACGATGACGCTACACTAGCACCCTGGAGCTCCCTATTCTTCCACATTCATCTGGAATAGAACCTTTCTCTGTCTGACTCTCTCATCTAAAAAATCCTCTTTAGGAAAAAATAAATAAAACAAAGGAGCAAATGAAAAGTAAAACATATGCTTTTGTTATTAGTTGCTCAGAAAAGAAATTGCTGTGTCACTGCACAGGACCATCTTAGTAACCACGGCAATTCTCCCATGCAATTACTCTAACTGATGAAGCAAAATGTATTGTTTTGGACAAATTTATGCAAGCCCACACTTTGTAAATAATGAAAAACTGTAATAATTGAATCACATTAAATTCAATCCACATGGAATTTTGTGTTTGCAGACCAATAAGATGAAACATCTACCAAATCATTAATTGCTGTGTATTTCTGAAAATATTTAATACGCTAGTTGAAATGCATGAGGTGATGTCTTTGAGTTTTTTTTTTTTTTACATGTTAATGCAGCATAGAGTTTGCCAATTACTCTTCATTACAGCAAAATGAATATTCCAAGCCTTTTGCTGTACTAATCACTCTAGTGGTCTACAGAAATAGCTTTTCTGTGGTATGCACAGTACTCTTAATTAATTGAAAAAATATTATTTATAAGTCAACAAATTGAGGATATTGTGCATTGTTTGACAACAAATACATACATATGTTGAAATGATTCATACTTGTTTTTGTTGGATGAAATTAAATGCTATTACATATGCATTTATAAATGTTATATATAAATATTCTATGAATAAAGCTATACAGACATATGTATATTATAGCTTCTCCTCTTTCATTAATTATTAACATATTTATATTGCTTTTCCATCATATTATTTAATGACTTCATCGTTATATAATACATTCCAATCTCTTGGCAGATAAGACTTAAATTAAAGTTGAATTTTCTGTCTAGTATGTGTTGTAATTTTAGTTCTAGACCCTGACCCCTGTTTCAATTTTTCTGATGCTTCTCACGTATGAAGCACAATCAACAGGAGAGCAAATCCATCCCACCCAAAAAAAAAAAAAAAAAAAAAAAAAAATTAACCTGGAGCCTTGTTGAAAATTCAATTTCAATGAAAGTGTATGCTGTGGTTGTGCTTTTCATTAAATAAACTGTGCATTCAGAGGGCAGCCGTGGGGCTCTGGTGATCTGCCACAGTCAGGACCTGCGACTCATCAGCCTGCTGTTATCCTCAAAGGGCCTTCTCTGGGTGGCCACTAGGGGGCGCTGGGAGTAGATACACACGGTGAAGGTGCAGCTGTGATCGCTATGACTGGGTGTATATGTCTTAGACACGTCATCATGGGATATGGTCGGAAGTCATTGGAGCCAACAATCGGCTCAGTTTCCCTAGGGGCAGATAGGTTTTATAAAATAGATAAGGGTTAAAATCAGTTAAAATCGTCAATCTCATTGTTCTTTAGCAGCCAGCTATTGTTCTGGTTCTGCAGGTACATGCACAGAGTATACATTCACTTTTCGTTGAGTTTCTCCAATGGCATAGGAAGTGTTGCGTCTGAAATTTGTGTTGCGTCTGAAATGTGATAGGATATGAAATCTTGTCACCATGTAAATCAGAGGAGCCATGTGAATGTATGCTCTCTGATATGGGACCCATGCGCTTGGCTCAGGTGGTGGAAAATGGTTTGAAAATAAGAAAAAAAAACAGTGGGCCGTATCTGGCAGAGAGGAGCACCTCCACCCAATCCTCACCCCTCACCTCTTGCAGATCACTACAGTCAGTCACACTTTGTGTCAGCCGCGGTGAGCAGAGGAGCTCTGGACGACAGCAGGGTGCAGGAATAGGTTCCAGCCGGAGTCGCCGAGGGCAGACCTGTCCAAAAAAGGCAGCCCTCTCTGAGCAATCCCATCCTGGGACTGACAGTGTCTGAACAAGTCCCTGAACGGACCTCTGAGCAAGCCTCTGCTCTGGGTTAAGGGTCAACAGTCAAGGGTCGGGGGTCGGGGGTCATGGGTCAGGGTAGATGACCTCACATCTGCAGCCCTCTTCAAAGGAGACCGATACTTAAGGTTAAACTTGAGCCTTGACCCCAACCATCTAGGGAGGCAAAGGAAATAGACATGACTAAGCTGGGCACACAGTGTCCATGGTTACATGCTCATGGTCAAGTGTAGATTGATGAATCTTGTGTGTGTTTTGAGGTGTGAGGTGTGGACTCACCAGCCCAGAGGCCTCGATGACTACCACAGTCACTCCGGTCAGCCCACCTTGTTTCTGCTCCTGCTTTATTTTCGGCAGCAGTCAGAGAGCGTTAGTCACACACGAGGGGTCAAAAACATGGGCCGTATGCTTGAGTATGAGAACGTTAACCATGCGCCAGGTTTGAGCAGGCAGTCTGAGGACATGGGTCATGCACAGCAGACCGAGAACATTGTTCATGCCCACGGACCCAAAGACACAGGTCATCCAAATGAAAATGAGAGCACTGGTCATGCACACAGGTTCAAAACACAAGTCTGAAAACGATGGTTACGCACACACATCCAAGAAAGGTAATGTTTTATGATTTAAGTGTTTTTTTCAAATCATTGTTTTGTACAAAAAAGGACTACACACATATTTAAGAAATAAAGGTTATTTTCATGGTAAGGAACTTATTCATAGCCAATTTGAAGCCTGGAGCTGGGAAACGCCGGTCATGCACACAGAAATGAGCGGTCACATGTGACTGCTTCGAGTCAGAACACATACACTGCAAGTGGCACCTTATCCTCTTCCTCCAAATGAGTGGGAGTCTGCACTGAAACTGCATGGATATTCATTACATTGCATAATTAGTTTTCTTCACAAGACAAAGATATCTGGGGTGACTTACAGAACAGTATCTACTGCAGCTTACACTTCATTTATTATCCATTTATGAAGCTAGATATTTACAAAGCAGTCCTAGCAAAGTACTTCCCTCCAGGGCAATCTGAGCATGCTTTATATGGGATTTGAACCTGCAGTACCCTGGTTACAAAGCTCTTTAATTCTCACAGCACCCCTGATGCACATATGACCATACATTCATATACAGTGTTTTTTTCATAGTTGATTTTTTTTTAAACAGGAGAAAGAGCCTTTTTTTCAAAGTGTTATTTTTTTCTCCAATAAATCTTAAGAGTGAGAATGATCGAGTGCACTCAGTTCTGAGGAGGAACACTTTTTTTTTCATTAAACGAAAGTCGTTTCATAAGTCTCTGGGAGAGGATGAAAATTCTTTTCCTCACTTTTCAAACTTGCATGAAAAGAGGAAGTCACAAGGTGGGTGAAAAGTCATTCTGTTGAAGGTATAAAATCAATGCTTCAAAATCAATACAGAGTGGAATGGCTGGGAGGAGGGAGGAGAGATGTATCTGAAATATTGTGCAGCTTAGATAAACCCCACTGAAATCCTGCACAGGTGTAATTAAAAAAAGGTCAACGTCACCATCCGGTTTCCCCCCCTGCTAAAAACACACTCAGGATATAACTTTCATAATGAAACTTTACCACAGGGGTTTCAGCATTTGCAGTTAGAGGTGAATGGAATGTAAAATCGATGGATACAATTTTGGTTGTGCAAGATATCAATGGCAGCAGGTGCAAAATACACAATCACATTTCAAGCAGCTGACAGACCTGCAGTGGGTTTGAATGCTGTACTCACAGGCTGCATAGACCCAGTCCTGAACTCCCAGACACGGATACTGAGACTGATTCCTGAGACATGAATATGGCACATTCATTCATCAAGCACATATCTGTCAATCCAAACTCATGGCACAGTATTGACAAAAATACCATATTACATATTACAAAAAGATTGGCACATGATTGATTTGAAAATCCATATCTGAGTGATATCTATGTTCAAAGTTAATTTTATGGGGGTGTCAGAATATAACCGTTGCAGCTGTGAAACTTTTGAACTGTGAGAAATTTGTACCGCATAACTCTTAAATTGCCAGCAATTACACATAGTATTACACCCTATTTTCACCATGGCGTCATGAGTTTGAAGTGTTAAAACAGATGCCTGCATGCCAAGCAGAACTACCTCTAACCAAATCTGTCCTCTAGGGGGTAATCCATCCCTCAACACATTAGAAGTCCCAAATTAATAGCAATTAACAGCTCGTTAGAATTTTGGGGTTGCAATTATCGTTGGAATGTAAATGAGTCCACGTGGTTTGGGGCATCCAGGAACATGTTTGACACCCTGACATGCATACATGTTGATGCATAAGAGAAGACAGGTGTTTTATTTAAAAACACTTAGCTACAGAGGAATTTCAAAATAATGAGATAATAACAAAACTAATTTAATGGCAGACATTAATGTTCACCTCAGCTGCTTTTCGATTTCACTTCATGGCAGGGCAGCGTCAGCATCTTAGGGTTCTTCAGATGTGTGTGCATTCACTGTGCTATGAGAAAGCTATCACTCACAGCTTCTGCTGTAGCACAGAGACAACACAGCTGAATAATAACTGCAAATAGGCAAATTGAGGACAGAACATGGATGGACAATTAAACAGAACTTAAGCCAAATGTGGTGCTGCCAGGTAAACGACAAGAATGACCCTGCTAATAATCTAAAGAAGGAGTTAACCATGCTACCCCTCCACACCCAAAAAAAACACCTGAGCATAAATCACACAGAATAAAATAAAAGAAATTATAGAAACAACACATATAAGCTCAGAAAAACTGATCTGAATTTAAAAACCACTTCCTTATCAAAAAATCACTTGTTCATCAAAACAAATCACTGAATACAATTATATGGCTTTTCAAACAGCCATTTCACTTGACATGAAGTGGGAAAAGTCCACGCATGCGTATGTTATACATGGGACAAAACTACACTGTTCATAAATTTACCGAAGAATGGAGGGGGCATCACTTTTTCAGCTAACTTCTGCCTAACCAAGCTCTGCTTTCTATTTATTTATTTAAATCAGTAAGCAAGTTAGAGAAGAGGACCTTTAAAAACCAGATGGTTTCTGTTCCTTGTCTGTAAAAAGGCTATTTAAAAATGTCTTTGGAGTGAACACAGATGTGCCAATACTTATTGCTTACATTGCTAATACCTCCATGTGCATCATCAAAGGAGAGAAGGGGAGGCAGAACAGGAGGAGAAAACATGTCAAAATAAGAGTCTGACTATTAAACTATAATATAGTTTAATCTAATATGTAATGTAACGTAATGTATTAATGAGAATTTTACCCCTCTAGCACTTTAACACCCTTGTCCTGAAAGAAATGCACTTTGTGTTATAAGTCATTCTGGCTAAGAGCATCCGCTAAATGCCTATAATGTAATGTAATGTAATGTGGATGAGATTTTGTGGATGGTAAGCACTAAATGGTTGTAAGAAGTTAACTTTCTAGTCTAAATTTTACCTTTACAAACCGCAGACCTGGGTGGGAAGTTGGCATTGAAACCCGAGTGCTTAGTCTTGGGGTGCCATTGTATGTTTGCAGTTACTAGCAATTACATTAATTTTATTTTCATTGTCAAAATAAAAGTTTATTCAGTCCGTGTGTAGAATGCGCTGCTCGTTATCGCTCTGTTGCGGTAGCACTTGGAATCACAGAATTTATAAGGGCTAGTTTCACAGTAATAGTGGGAAAAGAGGCTGCACAAATACGTGGGCGTGTGAAACGCTCGCGGGCCGGATGAAAATGCTCCGCAGGCTGGATCTGGCCCGCGGGCCGCCTATTGAAAATCACTGGCTTTGGGGAAATATTGCATAATTCAATAAATCATACATATAACAAATCTGAGCCAGCCCAAAGGTCCACCTATCATCACAGCCTTTCTCTCGGGAGTCCTGCAGGATGACAGTGAAGTGATGAAAGTGGCCAGTAATGTATTCGGTCTATAGAAATAATAGCAACTCTTACAATGCAGCGTATTGATCAATGATGATGGTATTAACCCCTCTCAGGCAGCTGCCGTTTCTGTCGCAACACTCCTGAAACAGTACTGAATTGTTTTCTTCTATCTTCAACTGAAAGCTGATTTAATATTCGGACACAAAGCATCACTTGTGGCTGTACACAATTAAGCGCATGGCGCTACAAAGTACTAATGAATGTTTGTTCATGGAAAGATCTGGACAAAAGCACCAAAATCTGTAAGAAACTGTCCCAAATTATAATACTAATAATAATTGATTAATTACGCGTGTTTATGTGAGGTCAAAGGGCACAAGACCCAGTGGCTGAATGGAATAACAGACTGTGAGCATTATGGCAAAACCTTTGTGCATGAAACCTTGGAAGGTGGCAGACTCTGACCTGCATACATGCGGCAGATCTGTGTAGGTATGTGATAACATCACCAACATGTAAACTGGCAGATTGAATACCTGGTAATACAACTACTGATTATTTTTCCTTATTCTAATGCCTTTGGCAAGAATTAAAATTATCGATATGTTGCTGGATGTGGAACTTTTGGTAAAATAATTTCCCTTACAGCCCAGACTTCGCTAGTTTGACTGTGGGCTGTGTCATTTACCAAGTATCTTTGGGAGTCTAAGGTAGCAGGACACAGCTGGCTTTATCTCACCATGGGTGGGCCAAGGCTTTCCCAGCTACTACTGCATCAGCGCCCCCTTGTGACTCGTTAGGGGCCTACAGTTTATCAGTTATCACGGAGAGAGATGCATGGGTCCCATTCAGCTCTCTTACTGTAGTGTACAGTGTGGGTTTCACTGGCCTGCAGGATTTAGTATATTGAAAATGTGCACACTGACTATACTCCTGCGATCCCTAAACAATGCAATGCTAGCATGGTGAAACTGGTGACCCCAAAATGGCAACAGATGGGGAGAAATAAATTGATATCTTGACAAAGACTAAAATTAAACACACAGACATACATGCAGATTTGCATACTCACACATATGTGCGCACACACACACATAGACATACACCCCAACACACTCCTGAACAAATGCACATACACAGAAACAAACAGACATAACAACAAACACACAATTTAGTCCTGGAGATAGTTGTGGGCAAAATGCAATTGGCAACAGGTTCCCGAGTGAGAATAATCTTATTGTTATGTGTGAATGACAGTGAGGAGCAGCTGAGGGGGGCTGAAATGATATTTTCAGTCTGACCAGCCTAAATGCATCAGAATGACTCACAGCCAATAGATGCCAGACGGCTGTTATCACCCTGCCACTCAAATATAACATCCATTTTATTTGATCTTTCTCAAAAACGGAGAGTAAGAGCAAGCCTGGGGCCAAAGAATGTGCCTGGAGAGATCATTATGTGACTGATTTTAACCTTTTTGCTCTCTTGGATTACAGTGAATATCGAGGATCATTCTCTCACATTCTCCTATTAACCTTAGGTAAGAGCACAGGATTGTATTTGGCACATTTAGCTAAATATATTAAAGCAAAGAGGTCACTTGAGTGTCATTTTGAGGCAGAAAAACTTTAAACCTTTTTGAATTTAGTAAAACTTTTAAAAAATGATAAAAAAAAAATAAAAAAAACATGTTGAAAAACATGCTTAAGCAATGAATATTAATCACGTTTGAACAACATGGTACATGCGTTTGTTCAATAATTCAGCATGACGATGGAAAGGCAAAACCACTCACTCCTCTTTCATGCACTTCAAGGCAAACCGAGATCGACCCGGGGGAGCAAAAAAAAAAAAAAACCCAGACAATCCAATGTTCTGGAATGATTTGAGCAACTTGAGCTACAGTATCCATGACAGCACAATTGTGCCGTGCGCATTTGATGTAGACCTACCCGATACCCATCTCCACATTCCTGACACTGAACGTCTTGCCTTCCTCTCTTTGAAGGCCTTCACACTCCAATTGTATGCATCGAGAATTTTCATTAAGGAGCTTGACCAAATGCAGCACTGTAACAAATGATATTCCGTACTGTAATATGGCAATGGATACGCCTTTCCCTAACCGGAATCTCCCCTACGTTAAGAAGATAGAAAGAGCGCAGAGTACAGCTAACTGTCTAGCTGGTCTATAGAATCTGTGGTTGAAGGCAACTATAAAAATATAATTTTAATGAAATTCAATACAAACACGAATGTGTACGAACAGGAAACAGAGTGGAAACAGAAAAATTATTTGGTGAAGAGAAGCATTGCGCCAGTTCTTACAGAAATATCTGTGCTCACTGTGGAGAATTTTCTAAACCAACCTGACACATCAGCTCCAGTCTTCTTGCCGTGGACTCACCTGCATTAACATTTACTGAATGTCTGTGTTTTTCTTGTTCTATTTCCTCAAAAGAGTGATTTTCTGGTTAGGGCTTACTTCAGAGGCAGCGTTGACGACCCTCACAATCGAGTAATGCGACAACTCTGAGAGGATCATAATCCTGTAAAAGTTCCTCCCGAATCTCTCCTTACGCTTTTGTGATGTGGAACATGTTTTCTGAAAGGTGGAAATTTTTGGATGTTTGTAGAAAAGCTTTCAAACGCAAAAGCTGTTTCCCGATTTGAGCTGCTTCTCCTCCGTTCTGCTGTTGAATGCAGAGTAAGAGCTGCAGTGAGGTTTTTTTTTTAAACCACTTTACCCTCAAATTCTATGTGCTGTTATTAAACTATGTTTTTTTTTCAGCTTTTTAATTCCTGATTGCAACAGAACATGACAACAAACCCCTCCCCTGTTGCCTCAGGAGGATGTAGCTGCACAAGTAACTTCTCTGATTCGTGAACTAGACTTTTATCATTCTCTGTGATTTTGTCTATGCCATAGGAGGAACATAGAAATAAATTTGTTCAGTTCACAAACCTGTAGGCACCTGGCTGGCCAAGAGAGGGCGCTAGAGATTGATGAGACCGATGAGTTCAGCTGGAGTACATATTATTTAAACCTGATGAGGTTATGATGACCTTCAATCCTGGGCAGTTATGACGTGGTTAGGGCACAGTCACAGTCATCAGCCATGGGGCTCACATCTACTGCAAACAGGTGACACTACTCAAGGAGCCTTCCACAGACCCTGCACTGCATCCAAGAACTCCCACTTGACCCTATCATAGACCTTCACATACTGCAAGATGTTATAATCACGTCCTTTCAATTCTGACACTAAAGGCTCAGGCATAATTACTGCTGTCAATGAAAAGATATTTTATACAATTCGTAAATGGTTCTGAATAGGCGTATCTGCTAAATTAATAAATGTAAGTTGAAAGCATTCTCAGTTATGGCTCTAGGGGGCGCTGCCACTTCCTGATATGGATAATGTTCTTCCTGAACCAAGACATCAATAAGAGAAGGATTTTTTGTCATGGGTATCCTGCTAAAGTTTGCACTGTTCACATACCGCACGAAGAGATATGACCAGCCTGCCGAGTTTAACACCTGTGATCCCTGCATGCTAACCGGTTCACTTGCAACAGAATGCTGTCTGGATTACTCTGCAGCTGCGCTGAAAGGCCACATGCAGGCACAACCACTAAACAACACAGATTTGATCTGCAGAATCAATTCTTTCAAGGTCTGTATAAAACATCCATATTATCATCAAAACTAGACGGGCCACCGAGCTCCCCAAATAGATTTATAATGCTGGTACCAGCCAATGTACAGCTCATCGCTGTACATACAGAGCGAGAGATGTTTCTCCTGGTTAAAACGAATGTAGATATAGCAGAACACTCTCGTAGTTGTAAGCAAAGAGAATGGCGTCACGCTACCACGACTGACATACAAAAGCACCACCTATGTTCCAGGCACCCAAATTAATAACACTCGCACATCACAAAGCTCTTCCTGTTTATCTCAGATGAGTATGCCACTGTTTTAATGGGAGGGGAGAATTGGCAGTGCAATTGTGCCTCAATGAAATGACTCATACAAAAGCACAACTACAAACACGCACTAACATGCTGCCATCCTGTTTTTTAGTAGTGCCACACAGTGGGTCTCATTGATCAATATTTTTATACAACTGTCTGTAAATTTACGCATCAGCAGATACAAGCTAACAAATTTTGACGGATTTATCAAACACGTGTAGACACAGCATTTGTTCATATCCCTGTGCTTATGTTGATAAATACCCATCAATCGGAAACGAGAAGTGAGTTCACAGAATTTTCGATTAGCATAAATTGACGCCCCTGAAATAACAGCTTGGAATCCCTTTGCAGGCAAAGTAAAGTGAAAGCAGAGGAAATGCAAAAAAGAAAAAAAAACTTGCCTAAAGCGGATATTGAAGTTTTGTTAATGGAAGTAGAATCAAAAAATATATATATATATACTTTGTTCAGTAGAGTAAATAGTGGAGTGCTGGGGATGGGGAAGACCAAAGCCAGACAAGAATTGGCTGTTGCAGTAAATCTGGTGTCAAAACTTACGCGTACGCTGCAACAGGTTAAAAGAGAATGGTTTGACATGAAATTGGAGGCAAAGGAGAAAATCCAAACCCACAAAGGAAGCATGACAGCCGCTGGAGGAGTTTGGCCAAGTTGTCCACAATGGATGAACACGTTGACCAAATTATTGGAGAGACATGATTCGCTGGAATTACCGTAGAGGGTGAAAGCAATCTGTTTTCCCATGTTTTGGATCAATCTCCCTCCAACTCTGAAGGTAACTTTTTGTATACCAGACTATTTGCTACTCATTTGTAATCCAATAAAAGATGAGTGAATGCAATAATAAAAGAAAAAGCATGAAAAGCATGCTTTACAGCCGTGTTTTTCCATTTATGCATACAATATGAGCAGTTTAGAGCACTTGTGAAATCTCTGATGTATGAAAACTTTGATAAATCCCACATTTTTGCATAACTGCAATTACGAACAATCATCATTACGATCAAATTCGCTTGGCTCATATTTGATAAACAAGGCCCAGTGACTGCTATTGTCTGTGTAAATGTCCTGCTTCATCGCATACAAGAGCATGTGGTTATTGTAATTTGGTCAACGGCATGATGAACAGATTTGACCATAATAACCTATTGTTCCTATCCTTTGTTTAATGAGAGAGTAGCTCTCAAAAACACATGGCTTGTTTACGGTCACCTATCACGTTTTCCCTATTTATAGCAGAATAGCGTGGTCAACGAACTTGCTTTATTGTCAGTGTGGCTAGAAACTTGTTTTTTTGATCCTCACAAGGTAAAAATAAGCACGATAAACTGGAAAACTTGTTAGTCTTATTTCTCTCTAGCCACGTCTCCCAGCCGGCTGGGTGCCTGAAGGCTCATGAACTGAACACATGCATGTTGACTTTGTCATTCTGATGTACAAATGGTATACAGAGTATATGACTGGTGTCATTTCGAAAGTGTTAAAAAACGCGAAGGCTTGTCAGCATGCAAATTAGAGGAGTCTCTTGTGCGACCATGTCCCCCGCTGGTCTTTGGAGGACGGGTCATGGTAGGTGGGGCTGATACATTTAGTTTCAGGTGGGAAAGCAAATTTCAAATTTGTACTTGGAAAATGCTGTGGCAGCACAAATCAAACAAGCTGCAAGGGGTTTTTGTTATAAAGTATTGCACAGGGATTAACTTTGTCTAATTGGGCCAATGGTGGCCTCATATGCAGGAGGGCCACAGTCAGGCACCATTTATGCACAGTGTATTCATCACTAACAACCAATGGAGAGCTGCTCCTCTCCCTCCTGGCCAGCATGCAAAGCAATGCCGGCTAATATTGTTGCATTACAGCTGAGTGCTGCAGGTAGTTCATTGAAGCTCATTTCATTCAGTATGGTGTTTTTTTAGGGCAACCTGAGCAACGTCTATTTCTTATTCTGTCTTTTGACGGGCATAAGTCAGGCCTGCTTATGGAAATAAAGGGGGGATTTCTAATCAGCGGAAGTATTTATGAAAGTCATGGCAAAGACTTTCCTCCCTGTGTGCTCCGTTTTTGTTATTCAAATATAGCAATAATATAAAGATATGAAAAAGAGGGGTTGGGGGGCGGGGGAGAAAATCACTTTTGCTGTTTTAGGAAGGCACAGGATTACCATTGACAAAAGGGAATATTAAATTCCACTCGGAAGCTGAATCATAAAAAGCTGTACAGAATATGCAATGAAATGGTCCGTAATAACTGTGTTTAAAATAAGCCACATTGACTTCAGCTAAATAAATGGGTTCCTGAGATTTAAACTGGCCCCAGCATGGTGACCCAAAGCCTGATTAAAACAAAGGAGACAAAGGGGACCACTGGCTTCTGTCAATTAGGGAACTTCTTTAGGATACAGTTTTGGAACTGCATTATGTATTATTTAGTAGGTGAGAACTTTGTATAAAAGTCGCCCTGGAATTGTGAACAAAATTCACTTACACCAGAATACTTATTGTATGTAGTTCACCCAGTTCTTCAGAGAGTGACCACATTGCACAGCATTTGTTGAAGCCAGGAAACAAATTAGGCAAGGGAAGGAAAGTTATTTAAGAAAAACACTTTTAAAACTTAAGATGAACTCAAGATAAAGGCGATGCAAGGACTTGAACAAAAATATGCTCATTTGTTTGAGCTCTCACATTTCTGAACAAAACTATTCCACTCACGAAACTCAAAAAACCTAATAGATAAATAATCTTTTAATGCTACATCCCTACCTTACACAGGGTAAAATGGCTGCCAAGCTCAAATTCCCAAGCCAGCATAATATTGTTTATCAAAAGGATCCAAAACCATGACGTTACACAGTCAAACGCAAACAAAAAATGAGACTGAATTGACCAAATTGCTTCCTCAGACAATATGACTGAGACGCCAAAGTGAGCATATGAAATTGCTTCACTCAGACAGATTTTAATTATTAATAATTATTATGGAAGGTGATATACAGTATTCACACCAAACCATATGTAGCCTTTACGCTGCAAACGATAGCAAATGCCATGCAGTGCAGAGGATAGACAAAGTAACCACGAAATACCTTGATTTTGAGTTAAGCACAGGTGTACCCAAATGTTCCATATGATGGTGAAATCAATTATTATTTTTTTCTGCTATTAGAAAAAAAGGCTCGCTTTAATACCCAAGTGTTTGAGAATAGTTTTAAGAATGCAAAAACGTGGACAATTAAAAAAACAGTCACAGTTATGAAAGCCAACCTTTAAGCAAACTTCTGACAGGGCTAATTTCATCAATGTACTACATTGCAAAAACCATCTCAGAATAGGAATTGGCGCTAGCTATAAAGTTCACCTGTCACAACAGGTCCTTCAAGAGAGAATTATACAATTACTTGAACCCGGTCTCAGTGTTTTAACCTGCAACGAGATGCTCCTAACTCATTTTGCTGTGTTCTGTGTCATGAACGCACTTAAATCCTCTGTGGTTCAAGGCTAGGGCTCAGAGCAATCTAACAGCTCTTGCTTTAGAGCGCAGGGTATGGGGGATGGGGAATGGGCAGGGTGCACTGTGGGCTAAGTCAGGGAGATGACATTTCAGACCTGACAACATACTACAGCCTCAAAATCATCATCTGAGATACTTCCACTGTTTTTCCAACCCGGCGCTCTCCAAATCTATTTTAACAACAATTTCATTCCTGCTGAAAAGCCGCTGCTGGGCTGGGCTCCGCACAACTTTGTTAATATTTATAACCTTTTTTTAGTAAATAAATGACTTAAATACAATTAGATGGTTTGAAGTGTTTCAGCTCTGCAGTCATAAAGCACATCAGGATGCGTCCTCTCTGCTCAGTGTGACTCAGGGAGCCCGTCGGTATGATCTGCAGGTACTTCCCTTTGATGGCTGTTTCATTATGAGCCTAATCAGATTGCACTCGCAGGAGCTGAAATCGTAATCTAATGGAACAGGAAACGGCATCTCTCAAGCTTCACGAGGAGATCAGAAAGAGAGAGAGAGAGAGAGAGAAAAGAGGGAGACAGAACAGGGAGAAGGAGAGCATTGAGCTCCAGTCAACTGGTGTGGAACCCCATGCTGGAGCAGAATGCCTGTCCGAAACCTTCCTCATGAGTCTACCCACAATGGCCTCACAGGGTCCCCACCACATCATTCTGTTAATTACACTGCCTTCAATCGTCAAATCAGACTCAACAAAATGTGACTCCACTGTCTGTCAGAATTTCTCCTAAATGTTTTTCTTGAGTGAGGTATTGCGGAACGATGGGATTGAACAAAAAATAAAATAAGAGCTGCTACAAATGGGATAGGAAATAAGATTACAATGGCAGAGTAATGGAGGACGGGAGTAGACAAACACAAGCAGAATTGTCTCAGAAGCGAAAGGGCCCAGGCCACTGGAATGGATGACTAGCATCATCCAAGCCAAGTGAGCAGCATTTTTTTTTTTTAATGTGAGGATTTATTTATTTATATTTGGGTAGGAGAGTTTGAATTTGAGCGCTTGGAGCTGTCTGGGTTGTTTATTTTCCCGGTGTCTAACAGCATTACGGGGACGCGACAGGTGCTTAAAAAACCGAAGCGGGGTGGAAGTGCTCCAGCATCGGGGGCAGGCTAATCTGATTTAGCACTCCTCACCCAAATTTCGTCAAGCTGTCACCAACGCCTGCGGAGTACATACATCATCCGGGGTGTCAGACGAGCCGAGGAGTCTGCGTGACACCATCTGCGTGTACAGGTGGCGCTCCATGGCGGCCCGCGCGTACGCTGGCCCTGCTTCATGGCTGCTGGCGACGGACGCTGATTGTTTCGCGGGCGGAAGGCCTCCGAGGTAAACATACGTGCAGGAAGCTCTCTCTGCTGTCTCCTCAGCGATGACGATGAGCCCGTTAGCCCACCTTTATCAGCCGGTACAACGCAGTACTACTGTATCAACCTTCCCCTCTCCCCCCTTCTTCAATTAAACACAAAACACTACCCCCTGTCTTTCTCTACTCAGGCACCTTCTTGCAGTATTAATTCAGTTTTGTTGCGTTAAAACCCATGGAACTGATGCTATTGCACTTTTCCTGTTGAACAAAAGCACTTCCTGGCAGTTGATAAATGACTAAAATGTCAATGTATGCATGCATCTAAACCATGTTAAATGGTTGTGAGCAGCTGGCCTGGACTTGAGCTAAAACAAGTTGATTACTTTGAGCTTTTACATTCCAAAGCAACAATTATTCTTCTCACAATACCCAAACATATGTAACAGAGCAATTATCTTTTAAAATGCTAACTCCCTGCCATCAACTAGTTACGCAGGGTAGAGGTGTGAAAAATGGTTGCCAGGAAGCCAGCCTGATATTGTTTTTCAAAAGGATCCAAAACCATGATGTTACACAGTCAAAAACAAACTACAAAGATGTCAAAATTTTTCCTCAGAAATGCCACTGAAGGACGACACCATGCAATCTGACTAAGAAAAAAAAAAGATTTTGTGTAAAATAATATACTTCTCTCCAGCAGATTTGTACTAATGAATGGGGATATATAATGTAGTCAGGGGCTGGGTGTGGCCCATCAGCAACCCCCCAAGGATTTCCAAAATAACCCTCCCAAACCACCAAACCAGCCGGTCAGCTCCTGACAAAGCAGCAGATGCCTGGAGCCACCTTCAGCACCCTGGAGAGCGGCAACCTTCAATTCCCTCCTTATCCACACCTGAATTCACCAGGCACATATGCAGCTGCTGCCACTCCAGGGAAATGAGCTGGAGCCATGAAAGGACCTACCACCCAGGCTCTGGGAGAAATCTGGCTTCTTCCACACATGCCACCAACGGCTGTGTTGTATTTTTTGCTGGCAGACTCTGCTAGACAAAATCACTAAACTACCCTGTGATCAGCACGAGAGGGAACTGCTTCTGCACCTTTAAGTGTGTGGAATTTTGCTCCTCTTATTGTTTTCTTGTGTTTTTGATCAACAAAATTCTCATTTGGAGACCGGAGCCTTTGTATGTAGAGTACACGTAATCACAAAATAAAGTCTACCATTGGGACCTAAGAAATGTACCCTCCGTGACAATCACTAGACACATTCAGGTCAGCTCAATTTCAATCACGAGGCCCAGATAGGAGGACATTAACCTGCCAGTGGATCTGGAGCTGATGGTCACTTCATCAATCCTCTCAGTCACATTGTCATGTCCTCATGATGCCATTTTCTTCAGATGTCTCTAGACTCATGAACAATGGTAATTCAAAAGAAAAGAAAGTTATGAAAAATTAAATTAAACATGGTCACTGGTGTCCCAAATGAAGCTTTTAATAGAGATAGAAAAGACCAAAGCACAATGTACTGTATAATATAATACATACACAAGGTACACAATTGGACCCTTGGAACCTTTGGCTGTCGGGGTTGACTCTAACAAGCTGGGGGAAAGATATCAGCGTAACACCAGCCTGACATGTCTGAGTGCAGCCTGGTAGAGCAGGTAACCCTTTTAAACTTTGCACAGCTCCTTAGCTCTAAATAATTGGCTGGAGCAGCAAGCAGAGCTGGAGTGTATTATATTAAAATGAACAGAGGAACTGGAAAAAAAGGATAAGACGGGGGCTTAGGTATTTTATACAGGAGCTGGAGCACTAGACACCTTCCCATTTACAGAAAGTACCACTTTCAAAGAAAAGAAGAGCCTGTAATCACATTTTAGAAGCATTTCCCCAACTGTAACAATCTTCGTTTCTCAAAAAGAAACAGGGGTTTTTGGAGGATGTTAAATAGCTTACCAGTTCAATTGCATCTCAATGGGAAAGGTGTCTGAAATTAATTATTATTCTTTGTTCAAGTTTTTTTGGTGTGGAATTTTCAACTGTATTCATAGGTGGTTTCTGTGTGTGTGTGTGTGTGGGTGTGTGGTTGGGTTGAAACTCTGTTCTTACTGTAAAATATATTTCTTATAAACACACAAGGGAGTGCAGCACACAATTAAATTACAGGCATTATGGTTGGATTGTAGCAACTTAACCTGGTTCTACGTGGCACTAAGAATATCTTGAATGACTTGTGTTCTTACCTACGATGATTCGAAAAGGATCACAGCTGCCACACAGGAAGCAGCTTGTCGGTGAATTTTCTTGTCACCTTTATGCAAATGAAACATTTAAAATATAAGTGATACAATGATTGATGGTCTGTGACCTTTAACCAGATCTCCAGATACTCGTCACTTCTTTTCTTCAATCCCCCACTTTTTAAACATTTGGCACAGTTCCTACTCAAAATGAACAGAGCATCCTGTTTTGCATACTGATGAATTCAGATGAATTTGCCTCTGCCTCTGGCTAGTGGCAGATCCCATACTGTACTGGAGGATGTCTGCGTCATTATTGCTGTTGATACAATTGCTTTTTTTTTCCCCCCGTCCTTTTTTCCATTTCATTGAAGTCAATTTCCTCTCATCGTGAGACCTGAAACAGACAGAGGAGGGTACCTTGAAGCGGGGGCTTTGAGGTTTGTTCCTTTGCAGCACCAGTTGTCACTCCCATTCCGGTCACTGGCCAATAGCGGCCCACATTCTGTGTTTTATAGTAATTAGTTTCAGCTCATTGACATCACAATGGGAGCCACAACAATCATACATGGAACAGTGTGGGTTAATGAAGGCACAGGACAGTATTTCACTTCATTCGCCTGTAACGTGGGAACATGAGTCTAGTTAATGGGCAGTAAATACTAACCCAGACCATTGTGAAATTGTAACTGGTAACACGCTGTAGCAATCAGTAGCAATCTGTCTCAATGTGGAAGGGAGGGTGGGGACCGATGTAAGGTGTTTGGGGATGATGTACTTACAGAGAGGACAAGGCAGCCCGTTCACCTCGGTTTCTATGACATGGCTGGCCTACATCATCACTTCAACACCGACGGCAAGGCAACAAAAGACATTACCCAGCAGCTATCATTCTGGAGGACGTGAGAGCCACACAAAAATGAATGCTTTTCACTCCCTTTCTACAGTTCCAGTGCAACATGTACAAGAGTATGTGTGAAACCCGGGAGCAGACATCATGGATCATTTCTGCTGCTGTAACCGTCCCCACCCCCTCAACCAACGAAAAAGACTTCACACACGACAGGCAGTACTTGTTTTGTAATGAAAAAGATTTTGTTGTGCAAATTGAAGTGTGAGTTTCAGTCACGATGACCTTTATTGCCATGGAACAGACTCATTGAGAGGCTCAGTATGTGTGTTTTACACAAGGCTTGTTTTTTTTGCTAGCTTGGTCTTTGTTGAGGATCACCCCTCCCTGTTTCAAGCTCCTGAGTGTGTCAAGGTAACCTTTTTAAAACGCTTTCAAAACACATTCACTCCCCCGCTTTTTGGTCGTAGAAGTGCTGCCACCTGAATGGGCTTCCTTCCCCAGGTTATCGTGACTGTAACCAGGGCAACGTTCAAAATAAACCCCCGAAGCCCTCCTGATGACGGAGACACGTGTGAGGGGCATGCCACGAGGCTGGATGTTACTCCTCCCCTCAACATCTCTCCCATCCCCTGAGACGGGGCTTTGAAAACAGCCTTGGTGTAGCTCTGTAGCTCTGTGCAAACATTCCCCAATACTCAGGAAAGCAGGCTGAAAGTGGACACCGAACCCAATATCTCTCGCTCTGTCAGGCTGCTGTAATGGAAAGTGTCAATCCTTTCCCCCTCTGGCAAAATGAGATGGAGAGAGAGAGAGTGAAAGGGAGGAGTAGAGAGAGAAAAAAACAAAAACAACAGCAATAACACCAAGGATATCCTTTGCTTAATTTAGCCTTGTCTGACTTTGCCTGTTCTGCTCGTGTTTTCCTGAGGGATGTGAATGGTGAACACTTCGTGGTTTTGTAAAATAAAGCAGAGAAGGGTTACAGCAGTGACAGTGGGCTGTAATTAAGTGTTGGGTATTGTGTGGAAGAAAGAAAATCCTTTTGTGAGAAAGGAAATTTAATTCAAAATTGGATTCGTCAACCTTGCTTCTCTGATATTGCCCCTCCCTAGAAAAAAAGGAATCTAAAAAAGAACACAGGCTATGGGGCTCTGGATAACATGTGCAGCAAAGAACACCCTGAGAAATCAATCTCCGCCTGACTGGTTTACAAAAAGCCATGAGGAATCATGCCGCCCGAGCGCAGAATCGCTGAACCTGAGTGTCTCACCGCGCTTCAGATTCAACACATTCTGTTGACTTTTTGTGGGGGGAAATGTGTGCAGAGTAGAATATCTTACACTTGAAACAGCTGTGATTCAAACACAAGGACACATCATTATAGTCATTTTTTAAAGGTTTAGATTGGTAAACCGTGTTATGAATTCCTGAGAAAGGTATATATGCAGAAGGGGGAAGAAGGGATTTGCTCCTCTTTGGGCTCTTCAGACCAATAAAAGTGAAGAGTGGATGAATATGCATACACGAAAATCACACCAAACACAATTTGACAGAGCTGGAGACCACTTTGCATACAATAGAAAGAGGGACACACGGCAGTTCCAGCAGTATTATAATCTCTTTAGGTTTAACTATGGTGCATCAACAGACCCCACATGACTTCAATGTCCAAGAGGTGCCAAATGCTATCGTTTTCATTCAAAGTGCTCCAGAGTGATTTATTTGTGTTATCTGTCCTTCTCTGCATTATCTAGGCACAAAACAAGGAAGTTGAGTGCCTGCACCCCCAGCAATGACCCACTGAAGGGTTAGCCTGATTCAGCTGTGAATGATGCCACATACTGTTTTCATGCAAAAAAAAAAAAAAAAACTTTCTAAAATCTCTCATTTGTAAAGATTAGAACTGTATTTTTTGAATGACCTCTGCTGCAATGCAAAGTTGGGTTTAGCTTTGGATCCTTTTGTATATATCTCTGCCCTGCTACAGGCTGTCATTTTCATTCAAAATGCCCCGCATTCATAAACTCATTTTTATATGATGTCCCTAGTGCTGTACGGAGCAGAGATGCAGTTATTTTATGGAAGTACAGAGATTGACAGATTGACCAAAAAAATCTGCAAAAGCATCATTCTTTTTGGACAGAGAGTGATGTTGTTTATGTTTCCTATCAGCGATGGTTTGACATGGAAGAAGGTAAGTAAAACAGTATTCCATAAATCTGTGATACCCATAACTACAGCTTTGTGAATTTCAGCAAGCAGCCATATGTATGATAGTTTTTTTTTTACAAAGTGCATAATGTTAACTGACTCCTCAAAGAGCGAGCCGCTGAACTCAGCTTTAAAACGAATTCAGTAGAATATATAAATTACTAACCTCGCTGTCTCGCAAATGTGTTTTTAATGCTTTTTCCCCTTTTTCTGCGAATGTTGGAGGCCTAATTAGTGTTCAAAACGCTCAATGGTGCAATTACAGCTATCGATCTGTACAGACATGTACGTGCTGTCCTCAAAAACATTCAATGTTAGCCACTGATCCACAAGTTTAGCTTGCCTAGGCCTGTGCCGGAAAAAGACTACACATTTAACAGTCACATGAAGGCGTTTGCTTAAAGCCTTCATTCATTCTGATCCCACCCTCACCTGGTGCACACCTCAAGTCTGCGACCCTCCTCAGCTAGAAACTCTGGTCTTTTCGGACAATTAGAGACTTTCTTTGAGACTAATTAAGGAGTAACTTTGACCAATTAAGACTAGTGGTATTGCCAAGCGTATTGACAAAGACTCAGCTAAAGCCAACCTTCCTCAGGTAGAAACTCTGGTCTTTCAGGACAATTAGAGACTTACTTTGCAACTAATTAAAGTGGAACTGTGACCAGTTAAGAGTAGTGGTATTGTCAAGGTTGTTGGTGTGCCCATATTTTTCAGAGTGTTCAACCTCAAATGCCTTTTTGGATCACCTGCGCTATGGTGGCTAACAAAGCTTGCCCCCCTGGTCATCTTAAACGTGTACTTTCAGTCAGGCAGACTGCGGGAATCAGATGCTGCCGTAACAGGTCGAGGGTGAATGCTGAGACACAGAGGTCCCCGTGGAGGAAATCTCGCCCTCCCTGGAGGATAAGGCCATTTATGCAGAGCCCTGAGCCACTGTCTGACCATTGGCAGTGCCACAGGCCAAAGTCATTACAGGGCTATGAATACTCATGACCTTTCTCATCCTGCCACGACGGCAGAGATGCTCGTCATTCTCTACAAGAGACCAAAAACCCATTTTATGAGACATCTCACCTAAATGCTAATTTTAAAAAATCCTTTCTTTACTCATCTATGTACTAACCTCCTTTCTTCCTAACCTTTCTGAACCTTTCTTTTACACTCTCTGTTTGTGCTGTGGTGCGGAGAGCTACAATGATGCAGGTTTAACTGTGGCTTTTACTTTGTTTTTCCTTTAGTCTTATTCCCTTCACAATTTTGAGCACATTCACGGTAAGTTGCTTTGGTTTAAAACCAACCACTAAATTCCAAATTATAAATTGTACCTTCCACACAAAATTGGCCCATCCACACACTGGAACAGGAGCTTAATGGGATGAGCTCCCCAGATGCCAACGAAATGTGTTTTAATAGTATAAAATTAAACCCACAGCACTTCCTTGGTAATTTTTTTTTACGCACAAGCTAAGATAAAATCAAGGATGGTGGAACAGCAGGTATGAGACAACACCAAACAGATCTCTGACAGTTTACAAAGAAGACTGGGACAAAAAGGCAATATGTTCTTGGTCCTCCATTTTATCCTTTAATTGTTCAGAGAGGAAAATAAACAGCTCTAACTAACTGACTAAGGGCATCAAAAGGTTGGAGAAGTGGTACTCAAAATTACTCATCGTTTCCCCTCAGTGCTCCTGCCAGTGGGGATACAGTCATGAAACAGAGATTAGGGGGAAATGAAGAGCACAGCTTGGATGATGGATCACAGTGGAGAGGTGCATAAAAGAGGAAGACTTAACAGATGCTGAAAGAAGATGCTTTGAAAGAAAATGTCAGGCGGGATCATCGGATGGTTACAAGAACCTTTATGCCGTTAAAGTTTGTCTCTGAAGAGCGCTGCTTCCATGATTCTCAAATAAAGAGGTTTGATATTGGTTTTCAAAAGCAAAAAAAAAAAAAAAAAATTGTTTGTAGACATCAATCAGCAGTAAGAAAAAAAGCTTTAAATCATTAAATAAGAACAGGTAAAAGGTTTTTATTCTTTTCAATGGGAAACATGACGATCTGACTAGTGAAAGACACATACATACGGTATGAAGTGTCTCTTAAGCTATTCCTTTTTGCATGAAACATCTTGCAAAACATGACACATTGACAAGGACTCAGCTAAAGCAAAGTTAATCTATGGTTTCCGTTTTGTTTCTGTTGAAACGTATTCATGTTTATTTTATTTAAATGTATGATTCCCTGAAGTGATTCCGATCAAGAACTTGCACAAAGACCCACACAAGAACTTACACAAAAACCCAACGCAAGAACTTACACAAAACCCCACGCACGAACTTACACAAAACCCCACGCAAGAACTTACACAAAACCCCACACAAGAACTTACACAAAAACCCCACACAAGAACTTACACAAAAACCCAACGCAAGAACTTACACAAAGACCCACACAAGAAATTACACAAAACCCCACACAAGAACTTACACAAAAACCCAACGCAAGAACTTACACAAAGACCCACACAAGAACTTACACAAAACCCCACACAAGAACTTACACAAAACCCCACGCAAGAACTTACACAAAACCCCACACAAGAACTTACACAAAACCCCATGCAAGAACTTACACAGACCCACACATTACTGCATAACTTAATATACAGGGCATTTGATGAGCTTCTAAACACACACACACACACACACACACACACACACACACACACACACACACACACACACACACACACACACACACACACACTTGATATACAGCGTATTTAGATGCGCTTATACGCGCACACACACACACACACTTGATATACAGTGTATTAAGCTGAGCTCCTATACACCTACACACACACACATACACTTGATATACAGTGTAATTAGATGAACTTCTGCACACACACAATGACACACACACATACACTATAAAACTTGATTTGTAGTCACAGTATATTTATAAGGGCATACACATGATGTATTCTACATTATCTTTTCTGCTACTCATTTATTTGCTTATTTCATTTCAGTCGGTTGTCAGACCAGAGAAGGTCAGCTATGAGCTCCGGCTGCTGAAGTATTTACGCTGGGCCAGAATTCTCCAGAGAGGCCCAGCTAACACAGGGAAAAAGTCAAAGCTGACCCGGCCTGCCGAGGTCGCGCAGAGCAAACCCATGAGGACGGATTAGCCATCCGCTGCCATACAGCGCAGTCCATTTGAGACCATATCAAATGTAGATAAAGAGGTTTGGCCGATTGGGCTGCAGAGACCCGGGGGAACGGGATACTGCCACACATCTAGCGGAGCAGAAGGTTAAAATATGAGACTTGATATAAATTCAGGAAGAATGAGGCTAATTGCAACGCTTTAACTACAGTAATTAAAAGCCACGCCAAAGCAACTAGACTGTTACACAAAAAAACAGGTCACTTAATGTGGTGATCTTTTAGTAAGAATTGTGGAGCTGAGCGACACGGCAGCCTTCGGAGCAAGGAAGAGGCTGGCAAATGGGACCGAAGCCGGTCCTGACGGGCCACATCGATTCGATTGATTGGGATCAGCTTTGCTTCAAACCTGCAGTGAATTTTTAATGTGACGGAATGCCGTGTCTACCACATGGAGTGAATGAGAGAGAGAGAGAGAGAGAGCGAGAGAAAGAGATGTTTTGTAGGCAGGGCGGAAGTTTCTTGCCATGTCTGAGTGATTCAATTCAATGAAAACCAAGAAAAAAAGAGCCTGTACCCATATCTCCTTTCACTCTTCAGTTGTTGCCGTTTGTTGACTCGAAAGCATTTTTTTGGAGAATTATTGGACTGACAAGACAATTTACACAAAGCTCCACATTCCCCCCCCACCACCCACACTTTATGTTTATGCATGTGAGAGACTTTCTGGTGTCTGATACTCCTATGTACCCAGCTGCCTGATCCACCAGCCATGGCTAGTCATATTAGATGCCTTAAATATTCAAATGAAAGCAGAGATCAAACGGATCTTCCACAAAAGGGCTCATCATGTGATGTCCCAGAACAGCGAGTTGTCTGTAGTCTGTCACACACAGAAACAGAGAGACAGAAATTGGGAGCTGCACTGCGATAAATAGAGTAAAATAAATAAATATACACAAACCAATGTGAGCAAAGAGGAGACTGTGAAATATGTGGGTCACTCCACCAGCAGCCTTGTCCCTAAGGCAAATCGAGAAACTTTGAAGATGGGTGTCATTAGGAGGGCAGCAGACAGAGAAAAGCGCGGTAGTTTAGCTGCAGACAGGCTCTGCGGCTCCTCTGCTAAGCTCAGCAACACGCAGCGTTTTACAAAACAAAAGAGTTCCGCAGCATCGGTTACAGCTCGGAGGAAAAAAAAACACCTCAGAGATCCAGAACCTTCGCCTCCATCAGTAAGATGCAAATGGTTAACAGCAGTGACACCCCCCAAAGATAGGCCTGATCAAAATAAGACAATTATCTCAGTTCACACCCTCCATTGGAAAAGTTTCACCTTGTCACATGCTGAAAACTGGTTGGAAATGTGTTTTATTTATTGAGTGTAAATTATGCAAGATGTCTGTCTTGGCCAAGGTGAATTTAACAGACATGCCATAATTGACTTGGCAATGGATTTTTCTACTCTCATCTCCAAGTGTAATGTAGCAGGGCCTTCCCCTGAGTGCCCAAAGCTCAGTGAGATTCTGAATTCAGAACACGTGCGGCGGAAAAACTGTCACTCCAACAAACCCGATGCACCAGATGATGCTCACAGAGCCCCTACATGCCGACCAGAGTGTGTGGCTGTCTGCAGCGTGCCAAAATGGACTGAAATGTGGCCAACTGCACCCCAGGAAAAATCACGTTGTTTTCCACATATGATTACATGAGTTCTACACATATTAACATATCAAACGCATAGTCTGCTTGATGTTTTTGTTGTTTTGACGTCTCACATGTGATACACATTTATACTATGCTATCTACTGTACCATATATTATCAGATGTATATATCATGTGATTTCATGTGTTCACATTTACTTATCATGTATGTATATGTAATCCCATTCACATCTGTTTTTTTTTTTTTGGACATCATTTCACATGTGAATTTTTCATTAGGGCAAGGCCTAATGCCATAGCTAAAACAGCTTCTAAAGTACCCTTCTGAATTTTTAATTTAAATTGCTTCCCTGTGTCTGGAATGAAAAAGGAGGGCAATTCTACAATGCATTTTTTGCTTAACTTCTTGAACTGCGATATCTAAGAAAAAAAACACTCCACTATTACAAGAGTAAATGCTCGCCTTAGCAGCAGATCCAATGTAGTCTGGAGGATCATTTGTCAAATACCAAGGTCACAGAAGTGCACTATTCACTGCAAAATGTAATATTCTAAAAATATACCATATATCCAGACTAATTAAAATTAAATTAAATGGCTCTTAAAGAAGAAACATTAATTAGGTCATATAATCAAATTCCAAATCCGCACCAGTTTTTGAATATGTTTAACACATTCATTTTGTAATAAGGACTGTTTTATTAATAAAGTATATTTAAGAAAAAAAAATGTATTATCCAAGTGTTATTAAAAATTAAAATATATCAATTTAGATATTTCCCAGTTAGAGACTGTGGAACTGTGCTATATAATTGTATTAAATATAGAGTCATTTATATGTTTGGCATATGTGATTATATCTCCACAATGAGCTCTTGTGCACATATAACTCCTCAGAGTAGGTGAGTGATTTTCGCCGTTGTGGACTCTCAGCAGTACTCGGTACCAGTGATAAGGTACTGAACAGCTGGCAGAACCTTGTCACAGCACATGACAAGAGAGGGCCTTTGTGTGTAAGTGCTGGTGCAGCAGAACTTTCCGGATGACGCAAAGTATTTTCGCCTCTATAGCGGCAGGACTCTGCACCGCCGATCGGGTGATAGCTGCCAGAAATTTTGGGACATGAGAGAAGTTCTTTCCAGAGAACTGGAGCTTTAAGATCCCAGGATTCTGGATTTTTCAGGTCTGGTCTTGCCTGGATACTGTAACCCCTGGCTCTGGTGTGTACTGTTTGTCTTCTCGTCAGCAAAGTAGCCATGCTCGGTCTGGGTATAGTGTACCCCTTGTCAGAGCAACAATCGCCTTTGGCCTAGTTGTGGAAACCATTTTGTCTCAAAAGACTGAAACAGGCCAGAGATTGTGATTCTCCACATATTCATTCCTGGGCTTGAAACTTCCCTTTCCTTTGATGTTCATCTCCTTTCATTTGGCTAATATGAAGGAGTGGTCCTTCAAGGAAGTCAAAACATAGTTTCAACTCAAAATGATGTACAGGGATAAAAAAAAAAAAAAAAATTGTTCAGTATTTCATTCCCCAAGCCAGCCAATAGTAAATACTAAGTATAAAATTCAGTCTTTATTGCGGTTGCCTGAATGACCAACTGCTGTAATCTGTTTAGTATTCTAATTGGCTGGGCTGGGTAGGTGTGAAACACACAGGTGCTCATAATGCTGTTAATTAGCTCAAAGTGCCAGTGTCTGTAGTGTTGAGTGAGTCAGGCTTGACGGCCAGACACTGTTAATCTGTCATGTAATCATTGCATCCTTATTTACATCATGAATTAAGGATATTTCTAGTCCTTTTCTCAGTTGTTTTCAAGGCTTTTTACAAGGCAGTACGCATGCTGAGTAAGTTTGTCTTGAGGTTTTTTTATGGTATTTTGAGGTTTTGGGTTTCTGTCCCCTTGAATATACTGCCATAATAGACAAGGCCCAGCATGGCCGGAGCAGTACATGAAAACACCATGTTTAACTCTGTGATTTGCCATCACTTCTTTCTGATTCTTTATCACCCACTTCCTGATTTGTGGCTCAGATCTGACCATGGCCTGAGACTCAGGCTGGGTTCCAATCAACATTTCTTCTTAACTCTGGCTAACAATGCAAGTGCTCATTTTTACCCTCAGCGACACAGATTTGGTTCAGCAATTATGAAAATCAATGGGTTTTTTTGTAGAGAAAAACAGCATAACATTCAATAAATTCTAAGTAAAAGTTAAGGACAAACACTGATCGAATCACAGCCTCAGTCTTCTGAAGGCACCATTTTTTAGCATGTTATTAGAAGAACATTTATTTTCCTTCCCTTTTCTTTTCCCCTTGCCTGCATAGCACAGCTTTACACTCCACTGCAGACACTATTCCTCACTTTAAATCCATAATGGCTGTGAGTTACTTTTTTGTAGCAGAAAAAAAAACACAGAATATGTTTCTGTAAAATAACTGCCAGTGGATTTAGATTAATTACTGTTATAAACGTTTGTACGAGTACAGGAGTTGAACAACGTTTCGGAGTGTAACACCAGTGGATGTGCTAAATGACACCGCTTCTGTGACGCGTGTGTAACCCATAATTAAGCATCCTGATCGTGGACCTTTTGCGTTGGCTACGCCGCCTGCCCTATGGGAGTACAGACATTAATAGGGAGGGATTAATTAATCAAGGTGTTGCTGCTGCAAGGAGACCCTCAATGACTTACTGTAATTACTTTCCCAACAGCGGGAGAAATAATAAGGAGATATTGAGGTCATAATATCAGCCCATTAACCAATAGAAGCAGGGGAGGAAAAAACGCACACACAGAATGGGATGGGAAAAAAAAGCAATATAATCGAGGCCATGTTGAAGCAATTAACAATGCTCTAATATAATGGTAGAAAGAAAGCCAAATGGTACTTTAATATCTCCGAGTATTGTATGCTGTGATAGGAGCCAGACTGTCACAGATCAATTTCCTATTCCTAAATGGCATTTTGATATCATTGTTTTCATATCTTAGTTCTTCTAGCTGCTTATTACCCTCTGGGATTCTCAGTAGTGGCTATGGAGGTCACCAAATATTACCCGAGGCCTTCAGCCATGAGCAACTGGAATAATGGCAAGTGCATTAGAGCCATCTGTGGTCTCATGATTCCTCAACAATACAACTACATATTCATCTGTCTGTGGAAGTAGCATCTAATTGAAAAGCACTGTGTAAACAGTCATGCAGAAACAGAATACTCTCAACAGAAAATGCTCTCCACTGCAAAGGATTGCCTGAGATTAGACTTCACACCATTTATCTTGTAGAGCCCAGAACAAATTTCTTTGCTAATTAGCCAGCCACTGTAGCTGATACACTCAGTACACTACTAAGCAAACAATTAGCCCAGGGAGTCTTTTATCTGCTAAGAATATTTAGGCTACAGAGTAAAGATCATTCTGACAAACAACAGAACAAAAAGGTTGCTTGTGTACCACAAAGTAGAGCATGTGCCGCAAAAAGTACATTACTCTTCACCTGAACACTTGTGTTGAAACACAAAAAAAAAAAAAAAAGAAATATACATTTAAAAAAAAATACGTAACAGACTTCCAGCATGAAGCTCTATCTTCGCAGTGGTCCCAGAACTCTTCGACCCATGGTGAACTCTGAGAACTCATCTCTGGAGATGGAATGACTTGTTCAAAGGCTGGCTTATGGAGCTGCCAGGGCTGTACTGACCTCCGATGGCTGGGGGAGAATGTCAGGGGCGAGGGGGGGGGGGCAGTGATGAGGTGCTGGTAGGGGTCAGTGACATCGTCTCCGGACCATAAAGACCAGCTCTGCTCTGTGAGGGTAATAAGAGTCATGATGGAGAGTATGAGGCACAGGTTCTGAGGACCAGAGCAGGAGAAGCCAGTGGAGCTCTCATACCATCAGTGATGAAATCTCAGAAACAAAAGAGCGAGAGAGAGAGGGGGGTGAGTTAGGGAGAGGGACAGAGGAAGAGACAGAGAGCAAAGAGAAAGAAAGTAAGAGAGAAAGGAAAAGAGAGAGGAGTACAGGGAGATGAAAAGGGAGGAATGAGCGCGGAAGGGAGATAGATTGGTAGAGACAAGACAAAGAGAAGGGGAGGGGATGTTGGGGAAACGATGATAGAGATTGAGGGAAGACGAATAAAGTAGAGACCGAAAGAGAAAGAAAGAGAGAAACCAGAGGATGGAAGTGAGAGAGAGTGAGAGAGAGAGAGAGAGAGAGAGAGAAAAAGAGAATAATAACTACCTGCATTCTGGTCCAGGAATGACAATGTTCGCAGGTGTTGTCTGTTTACCTGCAGTATGCCGTGACCCCCAGTGCGGTGTGCAAAACAACAGCAGTAAATGTGCCGCCTTCATTTGGCTGCCACAATTTTCATTTGCCCCAATTCAAAGCCTGCCCTGCCTGTTCAGATTTTGCCACTGCATGAGCGAAAACAGCAGCTTTGAAATACCCCCAGAGATTCAACAGGTAAAATATCTATGACGACTCAATGAAGGCGTGTTATCAAATACCTCCACCTTCTCTCGCCTCGGCTTTGATATTCACTCTGTCTCCCACACAATTCATATCTCAGCCGCAAAAAAAAAAAAAAAAACAATTTCCCCGCGATCACAGACCTCTGGAGCTTTGAGGGAAATGTGCCCATGGCAGGAGACTGTAAAAAAGAGGGAAAAAAGAATACATAAAAATGTACAGGAAGTTTGATACTATTTTATTCAATCTTTGGTTAACTGGCATGAGAAACTACTTAAATTCCAAATCTAATGGACTGCTAACAGACACCTGAATGCTTTTATAAATCCAAAGAGAGAAATTAAAATCTATTGTCTGTGAAAAGGCTTTCTTAAGCATTACATCTGCTCTTAAAATCAATTACCAGCGCCTTTGGTTTGGTTCACTCGTGCATATTTTGATATAAATGAAATAGACCACATTTACAGTTCACTTCAGCAGATTAATGGGCTAGGTTTTATTTTAATGCACTTTTTTGTATGATTTTTGGAAAGCATTGCACTAGTCATTAATGTTGTAAGCATTTATAAACAATTAATAAGCAGATAATACATTTCTTACAAATATGCAATAACAATTATATATTATGCCTTAAGGTTCTCCACTACTATAAGGAAGCAATGGAGATCTATGTAACTATAAAACAATCTGATATAAATTCAAATTTGTGGTTTAATGTTCATTTATTATGTGCTATCTGTCTATGGGCAAGCTAATTAAAAAGTCATAATTTGCAGTAATGTATCTATCAACCATTTTGTAATTGCAGGAAATTGGACCTCTGAATAAATTATGGTTGACATGGCTCAGTAGTCTGGAGTGATAAAGTAGACCTGAATGGTCCACTTTGTATTTCAGTTTACAGACATCTGTTGTATGGCAGTGCCTACAGAGAAACCGTAATATTTATTCAAATGGTCACATATCTCCCTTATGCAACCTCTGCCAGCCATTTTCCAGCTAACATATCATATACATTTCTAGACTATACCCTTGAGGTATTATATTAACTAAAATCATGACAATCACATCATTGTATTTAAGCTTTTCTAATGCATGGTGTGAATCTCCCACATGATCAAGCTGTGACTTAACTCTGTGGTGAACTTTCTAGAAATATCGCAGCTGCAGCACTAAACAATTAAAGAGAGGTGAGAAGTTGACTTTCTGGGTTTTTTTTTTAATGCCGAGCACAAAAATTAACCTCCCTGGGCAGCTAAGAAGGAACAAGCCAGGCTCCCCCTCATGGAAGTGAATTTGCCCAACATTAGAGAATGACTCCTGTGTTCCTCAGCCAGTTTGCTGTCCCAATCCCTTAATCAGCTAAATACACTTCGGCTGGTTATCTGACTGCACAGCTTGTCAATCTTTGTGCTGAAACCGACTGATATTCAGTCATAGATGAAGCAACTGAGTGAGATTCTCTCACTCTACTGAGAGCATTGTCTGTAGCTCTATCGGTGTCCATCCTCAGAACTTTGAGCTTAAAATAAATACAATCTGAAGAAGACATGCCCCTCCAGTGGGCCAAAGGCTCAGAGTCTAGTGAGATACTGGAGACTTGTATTCATCTCAATTTCAGAGGAAACGCAATAAAACGTCTGAGGTACAAAACACACTGGAACATGCTCTGAAATGTCCATAACTCTGAAAGAGTCAAAATACACGAGTATTACTTCTTTATTGATGGAAATAAGGTTTAACCTTATTTTTGTAAAAAAAATAATAATATCAATTTGTAGCTATAGAATTTTGTCTGCAGGATCTGTTTTCAGCTAACAGTTCACACGTGTACCTGTAGTTGAAAAATGCAAAACTGTATACATACATATATATGCACTTTTTGCATCAAAGTTTGAAAATGATGCAGTATCAATAAAATACCTGTGCCTTTGTGTTTATATTGCATTCCAGTCTCTGCACCATACAGTATCCCCCATACAGTTGCTCTGAACACAGTGTGGGTGGGTACATATGCAGGCTCTGGTTGCTGCTTTACCTGTTCCACCTCCTGCCCAGGTTATTGAGATAAACTGCACATTTACACAGCTCTCACACCTGTCTAGACTGGGAGACGGCCTGCTTCTCACGGGCAAGCAGCTGTATGTCAATGTTTTTCCATGTGTAGGAGGGAGAGGCCGGGAACCCGTGTATATGTGTGCCTGTGTCTCACTGAAGGAGATAGGGTTTGCGTACCTGTGTGTAAGTGTGTGTGTGTGGGTGTTTGTGTGTGTGTTTAACTGAGGGAGACAGACAGTCTATGTGTGTGAGTGTATTTGACTGAAGGAGAGAGTGCTTACACACCTGTCTGTGTGTATGTTTCACAGAGGGAGACAGAGACAGTGTGTGTGTGTTTCACTGAAGGAGAG
>CM040741.1:7235000-7250000 GCA_022829145.1 Albula goreensis | reverse complement strand
TTGGCTGATCTTAATTTATTCATGAATTAATCATAATGGGTGGAGTTTCCACCCATTTCCTGCTGGTCATTGGCTGATCTGATTTTATTGGGACAGACACTTAAACACATAAATACATTTAAAACAACAAAATGCTGCAATATATCACAAGATTTATTCTGCATGATAATTTCAAATGATTTTCCACAGCATGTCTATGGAAGCATGATTACAGTAGCACGCAATCAAAATGCATTTGCGGCTCAGAGAAAAACATGGTTAACATTAGCGATTCACTGGTAACCTCAGTCATCTTGCTGCACGATAATTTGAGCCAGCAGGTGACAATGACATCGAGGGAGACGTCAACACCTGGTGTGACTACAGTCCAGAAATAACTAGCTCCCTCAGACACTGAGTGAGAAATTTTGTAGAAGCCAATTACTCCTGTACGACACTTAGCATGCAAAACGTAGGCCCAATTTCAATAAATCAGTTGTATGAGGAATTTGTTGTAATGTGGTTCTTCATCTACTTGTGTAAAACACTCCTATTCCTGAGGAATTAAAACTTATATCTGCTGTTGTTTTAAATGTATCTCATTCAATGTGTGTAAAACTTGCTTGTCGGATGCTAAAGGTATACGTTTTGAGGCCTCAAATGTTCACATTATATATTCAAAATGCTAAAATATGGTAAGCTTATTCCATTAAAGTTACCCATAAAATATTGCTCTTACAATGAGTGTACAGATTACTTTCATAAAGTTTGAGATAGTGCTTTTGGGATCACATCTACCGTATTTGACAAACCATTCCTGATAGGATGCATGTAAATGATGAGATCAGAATAAAAGCAAACCTGAATGATTTGCTAAAACACCTTACGGTTTCCAAGGTTATGCCGATGAGAGAAATGGCATGTAATTCCGGCATGTCTCGCTTGAGGCCCCTGATGGAGGAAGTCTGAGCTGTAGTTATTGAGCTCGGACAGGGCGTAATGTCATTCATCTCAAATATCATGGCCTTACACAAACGGATGTTTACCCAGGCAAATCAGGTTTGGGAAATCTTTAGCAAAGCATATTCAGAAGTTTGGGTTGTTTACTGATGAGAAGAAGCGTGATCTGCATTCTATGTCAGGGTGTCTATGCTGTGGTCGCAGACAGACTCAAGGCCCTTGGCAGAATTCATCAACATTTCAAGGATGTGGTATGTGCACAAGGGTGGACTCAAAATGTTAGCGGTTTGTTATTTGTGATTTCTCTGTAAAGTAGTCTTCATTTCTATGTACCTTTTAAATGAGTCTTCAGACATGTCGGTTTTTACAACATTATCTATCTATCTATCTATCTATCTATCTATCTATCTATCTATCTATCTATCTATCTATCTATCTATCTATCTATCTATCTATCTATCTATCTATCTATCTATCTATCTATCTATAGTACATGTTATGTGGTGATCGAGAGAAACACTAAACAATGTAAGCATTTTACAACTAATATAATAATTATAAACATTTTTGGAAGTCTGTGGGATGCTACCCAGAAACAGTATTCTGTGTAAACTTTGGAATGTCATTTTACTTATCTCACCCAGAAAAAAAAAAAAAAGAGACAAGAAGACAGTGAAGACATTGCATTGAGTATACATGACTTTGAAAGGCTTTTTAATTTCTCATTGGCTCACCTCACTGATTCCAACAATGGGGCCTGAACAGCCATTAGCCTCTACGATTGTGTAGACTATGATCACTGAGATTCTGTCATTTTCAATACAGAACTGTAAAAAAAATTTTTGGAAAAACAAAACATTGATCATGTAAAGAGGTCAACCTCACTGCCCAAAAATGTCATTTTCTTTCTTTTTTAACCATACATTTTAAATTGCCCCAGGGCCATGGTTTGTGTGTGCTGGACCCATGACTACTCAGGGTTAAGCAATAAATTATGTGTAATTCCTTTTAAATACAAGAAGTCTTTGTTAGAAAGAAATAAAAGGACATTTTCCCATCACACATTTGCACCAAATAAAATGCAAGCTTACTTTGAAGTGCAGCATGAAGTTTAAAGAAGACTTCAAATGCACAATACTTCTCAGCGAAAGCTGACAAGGATCACTGATGCGTATGACGCAATTACAAACAAAGGATACACGTTCTTTTAGATCTGCAGGTGAAACTAAACAAACTCAGCATGCGATACAACAGAATTCAGAGCGGAAATATATTTATTGATATTCATATTTATAAATATTCAACCTTTTATCTGTATTTTTGCTACACTGAGACATGTTTGAACATCGCAGACTAAAACATATTTTCTGAATCCAGTAAATGAACGCAGCGAGACCTTATTTCTATTGAAACTGAAGATGAGCAGACTGGAAAAGTAAACGTGGCTGTTTTATTTTCAAGGCTTTTCGAACCTTACAGAAGGCACAAACCAAAGTTGTGAAATGAACACTGACTCCGACTGTGACTGGAGGGCTTAGTGTCACATCCTTAGCCAGGTGTTTCAGTGCGAATACCTCCTCTAAGGACATTCTGGCCTCCTGATCCTCTTAGCAGAGATTCACTCATACACCCATAGCCTTACCAGTACAAAAGATCATTATGGACACGTATGACTTTTTTTAAAATCCAACCAGCTGTTGATCTGTCCTGGGAAAAGACATGCCAAATATATAACATGCGAACTTGGAAAATGGCTAGACCAGAATAGACACTGTGTTATAAAACAAAGTGTTATCCACTTTAATCAACAGTCACAGATGGATGCATAATGACTGTGAATGTCTAATTAAGACCTGCACATTTTCAAACCAGTTCCAGAATTAGAGGGTAGAGTGTAAAAGTTCCACAGTATCCATGTCCAGAACCACTGGCACATGTGTTACAGTAAGCAGGGTGTGGGCCCACTCACTGGGAGCTGCATTCATAAACACATGATTTAATGATTTGTGGTAGGAGTCTGTAAACACGTCAGGTAAGAGGTTAAAACCTCAGAGGATCACACTGGGAGATGGAAAAAGGTAAGGAATGAGTGTGTTTATGTCTAAATTGGATTATAAATATAACTGGAATTGGACTGAATTGCCCATATTACAGACTATTTTTATCCCATGATAAATACATATATTTCTGAAGATGTAAATAAAGATTAAAAGGCATTAAGTGTGATTCATTTAGTGGTCCTGAATTCTAAACATGGCTTTGTGCTCAAAGTGCTAAATTTGTTACCTCCCACAATAATTCCCAAAATGCAATGCAGTTTCAAACAGCTAATATCTATTTTTAGTCCCGTTTAATTAGAGCTAATTTTTAGAGGTTACTTGAGAAATGCTATTTAAGTAAAAAAATAAATAAATACATAAGCAAACTAATAATAATAATAATAATAATAATAAAAGAATCATATGAAACAGTTTACTTTGTGCATCCAAACCATGTGGTTTTGTTACATTTCCAATGTTAATTAACCTTCATTTATCCAGGTAACCCCACTGGAATACTGAATCTCTTTTACCAGGGAAACGTAATCAAGATGGCAGCTCTCTGTTCTCAGAACATACAGAGACAATAAAAAGAAGAGTACCGATAATATAAAACAACTTACAATGTTTCTTGCACTCTCGATTCAGTGAAGGGAAGCACTCTGAACTAAATAAGGTGAATGCTGTCCTCCAAAGCTCAGGTCTTACTCTTGGTACCTGAAATTTAATCAATGAGACTGAGAGTAAAGATTGCAAAAAAAGTGACTAGATGGTTTTAGTGGCTAAGATATGATGGTACAGCTCCGAGAACAGCTTCATAAAAAATATGTGCTGTGGGCTAATAAAAATATGTTCAAAGACCTAATAAAAAGATAAAATCCTAGTGAAGGTTTTCATAATAAAGAGAACAGGTAGAAAGATAAGCAGAAATAGGCTGAATGCCCTATTGAAGTAATCGATCCGTTTTGTTTCCTTTCACGTTGTTTGTCTATATCTTACTTTATAGCTCTACAGTCCCAAGAACACAACTATAATCACAAAATCTGCGCTTCCACACAGTGCTGGTAATGAGGCATCATGAACACCATAACTTTGCAACATAAACGCTAATATGACCTGGCAGAATGGCTTGCAGTGAGATTTCCTTTATTAATATATAAGACGAAGGTGATAAGGTAATACGCATGCTTTTGTTCATAGGATTTAATGCAGTTGGTGCATTTTGTTGAGCTCCCGGAAACATTTTGCCAGGCGAACAGAAGATATTTTAAACATTGCCTGGAGTAGGCTCGAAGTATAATCCCTGGCCTTACAAATTAAAGTAATTCAGAGAGGAAGAGAGCAAACAGTATCAGAACATTAATGGGGGAGAGGTATTGTAACCTTTCAGCTTCGCAAACACATTCAGCCGTCAAAACCTGACCTTCAAGACATACAAGTGAGCTTACTTCAAACAGACATTCAAAACCATGAGAATGAAAAAAAGCATAGTCTTTTTTACATAAAGTAGACTGTATGTTGTTTCTCTTTTCTACAGTTCTGTTCTTCCTTAAACTATTTATGTAATATGTTTTTTTTTACATCAGTGCTGTGAAGCATTTCATAAATGTGACCCGACGTGAGCAAACCCTCCACATTTCGGCAACGTCAATTTTACAGGAGAGCACAAAAACCGCGGGCGGGCAGTATTTTGTCAAAAATGAGATAATGGTGGATTTGAATTCCTGAAGTGCTTATGTATCATCTCCCTTTTTGTTGAAACTGAAAATAACTTGTAAGTATGAAAAATTTAATGAAATATCGAGGCAAGTTGGTCCTCCAACAACTGACAAGGGAGAAAACGTCATCAACTCAGTATTATATTGTACTATCAAACCAAGCGATCGCGTATCATATGGTTTCGTCTTCTGATACAGTCATGCAGCTTATGATCTCCTGTTCACATTAGCTCTGATGTCAATTCGCAATGCAATTTTGATAAAAAAGTAACGGAACTAATGCTTAATTAATGACATTATGCATTTAATGACAATTTGTGTATCAACTTGCAGAGGTTAAGGTCCACTTTCATAAAATATGAATATGTTCATGGGACTAGCTGAATTTGAAATACACAAAAACAAACTATCTCTTGAAAAACCCCTAGACTGTTTGAGAATTCAGTTTGTGCCTCAAGACCCTGAAAATGAAGAAAAGGAAGAAAAACATAAGAGAATCAGTATGATTGAGAAATGCCTGAAGGAACACAGTTAGGAAACTGCTCTAGTTCCTTAAAAATACTGTTGTATATAGGTTTTTATTGTAACCGGTATCTTGAATCCTCGGCTGTCAATGATTGACTTGTTTGAAACAATCATATTTTCGAACCAAAATGTTTGTCACTCCACAGCACGTGGTCATTGGTCCAGATCATCGAGTCTCCTCCCATTTTTGGTAGACATCTACATCAGGCATTTTTCAGATTTACATATCGAGGATAACTAATGCAATTTATATGTTTTCTAAATACTAGTCATTTATACGGATGGATATTTGCACTGAAGTAATTCAGGTAAAGTACCAAAGGGTTCAGCAGGAACACCTTACCTGGTAAACAAGCCTGGGAGATGCCCAGAAGGACAGCTTTACTGATGCAGTTAACCTGCGTGGGAATGAAATAACCATCTAGAGAGTTGTGATTTTGGCTAGGACACCTGGGAAGCCCATACTGTTGGTGATAAGTGCCATAGGGTCAATAATAATTAATACTGATCACAGTGTGTCTGAATAGATGGGGTCTCCTACGACAGTGTCCCTCCCTGTCAGTGCACAAGCACATCGACACCATCAGAATTGGCCTTTCCCGCCAGCTTTTTTTCTGGACAGCCATTGACAATTCCAATTCCAATTTCCCATTACAATTAAGTCAACACAATTGTCTCATTACTTTAAAACTGTAAATGAATCGGTCTTTAGTGTGTATGGTCCAATTTAAAATTAAATTGTCAACACTTCACTTGGGACATTTTCCAGAAGGAAACAAAAACCGCTCTGAGCCGATTGGGGTAACTGTGAAACAGCAGAATCGTTCCCTGACGCCCTTAACAGATGATAAAGTTGAACAACTGCAAAATGGTGGGATGAAAAGATTTGCAAAACAATGGCACATTAAGACACTCCATAAACAAATAAACCACATCATGAAGGTAAACAGCGTTATTGTCCTTGTCTCCAGCGAATAATCCCATATGCCGTGTAAGTGGGGAAATGGAAAGTTGCTCAGGCAAACATTAATTATGCAGAATAACAATAGTGTGATACATTTAGTGGAGGGCATTCAGGCTGGCATCTTGTAGGAAGTACCAGGCTGGTAGGTAGGCCGGTGATGTCCGTATTCCGCCCTGAGACGAACAACGGGTTATTTATGGATCCTCAGTCCTGGGTCTTTTGGTCCTCTGAGACCCCTTTAGTGACTCTGAGCCCGAAACACAGAGTGCTTCACCAACCTCTCCGCTCCCGGCTCATATATCAAAATCATACGAGCCACATACCAACGCCACGGTTATATTTTACCAGGGAGAGGAGGACGGCTTACCCCAGAGTCTTCTTCTCTAAGCAGTGTGTCAGTGCGCTGTTAAATTACTTGCTGTTGCCCGCCGTAAGTTATCCTGCATTTACAGAACACAGACGTAATCATAGGCTCAGCTGAAATTAAGTATTGCGCGCAGTAATTGTTTCGTGTAAATCTTTAGGTATTGATTACGTTAAAGGGAGCGGCGTAACTTATGCCAAACGTATCGCATTGTAGCACGGTGCATTCCTGTGCAGGGCATCTCTAAATCATCCCTGGATATAATTTCATTTGAGTTATTATCTTTTGGAGAGTTCATCTAATGCATATTTTTGTGGTTTTGCTTTGTTGGTGCTTTTGTCCAATGCTGGAACGTTGGACATAGAATCTGGTGACATGGGGGATGATTTTAGTGATATACATTTAAATGGGGACATGTCACTTATCCGTGATGAATGGTATTATGCATGTTTTAACAGTTTGTATGAGTTTTTATTAAAAAGTGGCTGAGCAGTGTGATATAGACAATGCAATAAATCATATGAGTCAAAGGCTAATTTGTGCCATTGTCTGGGATGACAGAAGAAAGATCAAACCATCATCAGTTGGGAGATTAATCCATTTTAGATTCAAATGAACTTTGATTCCTTTAATTTATTGGACACTGACTATGCACACACACGCTCAAACACACACGAACACAAATACAGGCAAGGAGTATAAATACATTGTATGGTCTCTCTCTCTCTCTCTCTCTCTCACACACACACACACACACACACACACACATGCATAAATATATGTGCACACATACATGTACATACATCCACAGTACCATCACACACACACACACACACACACACACATCACACACACACACACACACACACACACACACACACACACACACACACATACATACACATGCACACAAAAACATGAATACACACACATACACACACACACACACACACACACACACACACACACAAACTCTGATTATTAATTCTTTCACTCATATTCAGATTTAAAGATGCAGACAGACAAGCGTGTACACATATGCACACACACACAAATACACACACGCATACATGCACGCACACACAAACAATCAAAGTGTGAGTCTCATCACGTGTACTCTGCAGGCTTCTAAATGGGTCGCTACAGCAGATTTGTAAATAACTGTCTGAAACCCTTATCTCCACATTCCCTCGTTCCCCTGCACACAATGCTGACAGCGGTCCTCGCAAGAGATGCTGAAAATTACAAGAGCAGGAGAACCACTGGGAATCTCCAAAAAACGCTAACAAAAGGAAAGCGGGTGGACCAACAAAAGGTTGGGAAAACACAAGGTACATCACAGAATCCATGTGCTGCCATTTCCTCCAGCTGCATGTTACAGTTATGACCAGCAGGGGGCAATAATGTCCAATGTTCATTTGTCATTTGTCCAAGGTTTGTTTTTTTTTGCCCCACATGTTTTTCTTGGTTTATTTCTCTCTCCTCAGTCAACATGCTATTGGTCCACACTCATCAGTGCAGAACCATAATGCTTTTAGCTCCTGCTTCACTTTTGCAAGGCTGACTTTCACACACACACACACACACACACACACACACACACACACACACACACACACACGTGCACACACACACGCGGACAGACACACACACACCCACGCACACACAATCTATAAATAATATTAACAAAAAAAAACAATTAAATAAAATAAATAATAATAATTAAGGAGTGCCTGCCTCCAGCGTATTATGAGGTTTCAGCTAAGACATGGGTATTAACAACCTTAATGTAACTTTAACAGCCTGGCAAAAATGTAAATATTAGGCTGTCGCAGGTCAAACCTTATACCTTATGCCAGGGTGGCCCTGTGGGAGAGTGGCATCCCCTCTGTCCAAGCTAATGGGCAGCATAAGGCAGCAATGGTGTTGCATGGCAGGGGCTCTCTGAATATCTCTCCGTGTCACCTCACTCATGCAGGCGAGCTGCGTGGAGGCTTGGGGATGGGGGGGGTGTCGGCTGGGCGGTGTGGGGGGAGGTGGGCATCGCTGATCCAAACCATAATCCCACTGTGATCAGTGGCACTCCTGGGTTTGTGTGCGCTTTGGCTGGCGCCCGCTCCGTCCAGGTAGGTGGGCGACATCAGCTAGTGTCGGGGGTCCCGTGGGGACGCTCTCTGAGTAACTCTCCATCTCACCTGTCTGGCACAGGTGCACAGCATGGGCGGATCTGCTTGGCTCAGCTCAATTTCTTTTTTTTTTTTTGGTTTTGTTTTGTTTGTTCAAAATGAATTCAGGTAAATAAATGGATGACTCATGAGACTGTGTGTTTCTTACCACTGTTTAAACATCTGTGCCATTTTAAAAAAGTCTGTGTGTGTCTGTGTGTGTGTGTGTGAGATGTGAATTCAGCTTGTCACATCACAGCAAGCCTCTCTTTTCTGTGCTTTTGTGGAGATGGAGGGGGGGAGTTTAGGACCACTCCCAACCCCGACCCCCCCCCCCCCCACCCCCATGCTGCCGTGTGGTTGCCGGGTTCTGCCAGCCTGCTTCGCATTCTGCCCGAGTAACGGTCTGCTTTCCGTGCCGTCTGCCGCCTGGCGCTAACTCTCAGCGGCACTGCGATGGCTTTTTCGTGTGAGTCCAGATCGCGTGGCTTTTTTTTGTCCACGACAATAAGAGGCGTCGGAGTTCGCACTTCCATCTCCCCCCCCCCCGACGATCTCTCACCTGGAAAAGGGAGCTTTGGGGGTCGTTGGCACGGGAACGAAACCACAGCGCTGGCAGGGGGCTGAGCCATGCGGTCTGCCCAGGGGACAGCAGGAAATGTACTCAGTCATTAGTCTGCCCCCCCGCCACACAAAACCAAGGGTGGCGGGTCAGCTCTAATGTGCAAAGAATGTCTCACCATGCTACAACAGACAGCCGTAATGTGGAAGGCCTTTCGGGGCGAAGTACACTGTGTCCCAACAGTGAAACCGACAAAAACAAGATAGTGCATGGGCACGCCACCTCTGCCTGGAGTCACACAGATGCTGGGAAACTTCCTGCCCAAGTTTACAGCTGAAAAACTTATTCCGCAAGCCAAAAGTAGCGTATGTATTTAAGTGGAAGTGTTCCAGTCTGCATGGGACTAGTTAGAGCAGGCCTCTCACCACTTATGAAGTCAGGAAGAGAAACAAATGTATCTCACCATCATTATAAAAAAATCATGCTTGTGTTGACTTTCTTGACAGCAAAGAAAGTCAACGCAAGTGGAAAGTTTGAATTAGAGTTTGACTCAGGAAATAAAACATACACATTAATACGTAGTATTCACAATCTGTATTATGGAATCTGTAGCTTGAGGAAGACATAACCTGCGTTATTGGTCATGTAGATGAATACATATTCTCTCACACGATGAGATAGTTTGCTACAACAAATATAATGTATTGTATTTTTTTACCACTTCCTTCCATATTTATCGGTAAAGAACATTAATCATGTCTATTTCCCAATACTCATTTTATACAATTTTATGTGAATTTATAAAGCATGAACTGATTATTTGATTTATTGCATTTATTTATTGCAAGGATTTCAATATTTTCAAGGTTTTCAAATAAGTATTTATAATAAATTGGAAGTAACCTCAGTGGAAATGAATGAATTAATTGTAATTGTATGTAATGATATGTAATACTCTACTGTGTGTATAGAATGACCTAGATGCCTGCAGCAGTAGTGTTTATAAGTCTTCACCACACATACAAGCTGCATCGATGAAATCTGATCTGAAATGAGATCTGTTACAGATTAATGAGAATGATCGCAGACCACAATGAGCCCCATAAAAAAAAAAAAAAAAACCTTGAATGATAAGATCTACAACTGGGACAGCCTTTTGAGCAGTTTATATGTGCCTCTGCCCGCTAAAAAATATGTGTGACCCCTCCCACCCCGCATTGCCGGATAAAAGATCACACCTGATTTGTACAGAGGAGCCAATGAAAGGCCTCCATCAAAACTCAGCAGGGGATACCAACACCAATGCACTGTGGAGAGGCAAGAGTAAATCCACTCTGCATGGGCCGAAGCACCTTGAAAAAGAGAGTTTATTCCAGCGCAAAAGCGAACCCCTGCATCCAGGAGTCAGCAGGTAGCCATGGCGGCGATTGACGTAAGCTAACTGATTAGCGCAGCTAGCCAGGTATCTCATTGTGGGGTGCTGCCTCAGGCTATGTGTCCCAGAGAGAATGCTTTTATCGAGTCACTCGTTCTCACCTATTCACAGGTAATTCTATCGCTAATATGGTAAATAAGCACAACGAA
The DNA here is from genome assembly GCA_022829145.1 of Albula goreensis. Lineage (NCBI taxonomy): Eukaryota > Metazoa > Chordata > Actinopteri > Albuliformes > Albulidae > Albula > Albula goreensis. The sequence goes on along the minus strand of CM040741.1, from coordinate 7,239,140 downwards.
TTGGTGTGTGGTGCACACTGGGAAAAATACAAAGAAACCACTGTGTCTAAGTGACCAGAACCTGTCCAATTTTGAGGGTGACTGTATCCTTTGGATTTCAAAAGACATTTATTGACTCTTGAGCAATTTATGCTTTTTTCAAGATATTGAATGCATGCAGCGGTCTAATCTGAGAATCAAATATATTTGGAATGCCATTTGGACAGGTATTGTCTTGTTTTACATATGAAATTTATTTATTTTTTGACAGATGACTATAAAAAGACAAGATCAATAAACTGTCAGACAATTTGTCTTGAAAACTAGCTGCAGTGCTGACCTTGAGATTAACCTGAAACGAGGCATGTGTGCTCAGGACAAGGTGGGGGTTGTGTGAGTGGTGTTGGGGTTGGGGTTGGGGGGTAAAAGTGAAAACAATGACAATGTTAATAAGTTCAGAGGTGAACCACGAGGCAGCATTAGAGCAGAAAAGGAGCAAGGTGTTCTGGGTAAACCTTGTTTTTCTCACGTTCACTTGAGTTTTTAATACACGGACTCTGCTTGGAAAGGCAATTTATACAGTAGCTGATAAAAACCCATCCTCCTCCAAACACAAACAGAAGCATGCTACATTATTTATTTGCTTACCTGACACCATTTTCAAGGTCATCTTACACAGCTCACATTTTTACATACTATCCGATTTTATATTCAGAGTAATTCAGCTAAAGTGCTTTGCCCAAGGGCACTGTACCAGCGTTCAAATCTGGAATCAAACCTGCTACCCTGCCTAGAGGCACAGCTCTTTAAGCATTCTGTACCCCACACTGCTGCGACACACATCCACAACAACGAAGTGCCATCCAAATATTAAGGTAGTCGCAATTACTTTTGTGGGTGTGAGTGTGCTTATATATATATATATATATATATATATATATATATATATATATATATATATATATATATATACATATATATATATTTAAGAGGAGGTATTTTTAAAGGGCATATGCAATTTGGCAAAAATAGACTTTTGTCAGCAGTGGAATGTGGAATTTGATTTAAACTCACTGACTTTAGTCGGATATACAAGGATGTGGAGACTAAAGATAAAATAAAATGAGTACTCAGCCTTACAGCTATGGTCATAATATTTATATTGTGAAGGTAGCTGGGGTGTGTGTTTTGACTTGCCCGTTTGAATTTGGATCTTGGAGAATGAAGAGGCCCCGGCAGGCCCCTCATTGCCCCCTCATTTATGGGGTGGCCGTACCTCCCAGAGAAGCAGCCTCCGCCAGCTGACCAGCGGCTGGATGTGCCAAACGGCGGGGTCTGGTCAGGGAGCTCCAGTGCTGAGACGATGGGAGGCAGCCATGGCGTGTCCCCTGCAGCGCGACGCTTTCTGGGGCCATGCATGATTAATCACTCAGAGAGGGAGACAGGGCACGAGCTCCCGCGGCTAAAACACTCTGCCTCCAGACTGAGGCCAGCGCACGTGTGTGTGTGTGTGTGTGTGTGTGGCTAGTGTGAGTACCTACATATGTACTAAAACAAATACACACACAAACAATGATATAATAAGACACAAAACATGCACACACACACACACACACACACACACACACACACACACACACACACACACACACACACCCAGAAAACTACTACATGTCCACATATACAAACACACACACACTCTCTCTCTCTCTCTCTCTCTCTCTCTCACACACACACACATACACACAAACACAAAAAGCTAATACATGTACAAATACTCACACACACACACACACACACACACACACACACACACACACACACACACACACACACACACACACACACACACACAAACACTGTCACAAAAACACAGTCACTCAGACACACTGATTGAAACTGCTCTCTTAATTTAAATTTGTCATTTTCCCCTGATCCCTTACTCTTAGTTAACGTGCTAACGTGCTACTCCTCACAATAATTGGAAATGATATTAAATATTGTGTGCATCTGACCATGTAGAGGATTTTCAGCAAAATGAGTTTCCTATGTTCATGCGGTGGGGTTTACATCCAATATCCCATTTTTTTTTTTATTTTCTGCTCTCTTTATAAATCTTAATTAAACCCATTCTGGTTTATAAAAGCCATTAAATTGAGTTCATTTTCTCCACTTTAGAACATGCCTCAGGGTACCGAGACTGCTGTGTAAAAATCTATATTGTTTATAGGGGATATAAAAAGAAGCTACTCTCTATGGTTAGGGGAGCTTAGCCGCTCTGCCAGGTTTGGTTTACGGATTGGCAAACCGGTGACCGGTGGTCCTGGCGGGATGAATAAGGGACTCCAGGACCTGCAGCAGGACATGTAAACTTCAGCAAATTGCCCTTTGAGAGCCTCCTGGGGAAAGGGGCTTGTTTTCTAAATTGTACCTGAAAGTTGAAAGTGCACCCCCCCAGGTTCTGCCAGAGAAAGTTTGTTGTGCTTTTGAGACAGTACTGCCTCAGCTTCGCACAGACTCGTTATGGAACAAAAACTCCAGCTTAACCCCGTCTGTGACTGTTCAGGGGAACGTGTAGGAATGTGAAACCATCACAGCTTCCTTTGCTGAAATAGTTCTTCAGCAATACACTTCATGAGCTTCATGGGATTTCAAAAAAACACCTCTGTAACACTTTTCCTGACTATCCAGTCTGCATATCTTGTGTTCCAAGACAAAACAATTGGTTTACTGAAATATTTTCTTTTACTCATATCAAAATACAGAATGATAATTTACCATCTTAAAATGAAATTTTCTCACAATTATGCAGTCATATCTGCCACAAATAGTAAATGTCCTATATTCACGTACAAGGACTTTTAATTTGTCAGACTAACTAATGGTTTCGATTTCCATAATGTCCTATATGACTAATAATTCCTTTACAAAGAATTCACAGTTTTCAGTTTATTCAATATAAAGGCTGGCAGGTGAAATCAGCTGAGCTGTAATTTCTGGGAACATTGTCAATGAACCTAATCCCCCTGTGGAAAAGGATGGGTTCATTGAGAAAGACAGAAAACATGGAAAAGAGCCAAACACTGCACTGTGTTAAAATAAGATAACAGCAGAAAAAGACAGAAACTGAACACATTTTGTGTAACCTTTATTGGGCTGTAGACTAGCTATAACACAAGTTGGAGCACTCAACGGGGTCCGAGAGCACCGGCCCCAATGGGCAGAGGTATTTCTGACATCATGATCCCCATTTTTCACCGGGGATCCCCAAAATGAGACAGCATGTGACGGGGTACACTTGTGTTCTTGCTCAGGTGTGACACTGGGCCTATGACGTTGCACAGTAATGGAAAAAAACCCTTTTTCCTCCCACATCTCATCTCTACCTCTCATCCCCTCTTTTAATGATAGACTGAATGGATCTGAGTCAGGGCAGAACATTGAAACTTGAGTTTTGGAAATGGTAGTGGTCTTCTACAGTAAAAAGTAAAACTGAAAAAAGCACATTTTAACCTTCATGTCGTCCATTTTCTGTCGATGAGAGTGTATACGATAATTTCTTTCCCTCAGATATTGTGGGGGTTTGATTGATAAACGAAATACGGGCTGGCAAAAAAAATTATGTGTGTGTGTGTGTGTGTGTGTGTATGTTTGTGTGTGTAGCTGGAAGTACCAAGATTTTTGCACTTCTATGCTGTTGGCCAAAGATGAAAGAGAATTTCTTTGTTTTGTTTGACCAAAACAAATGTGGGCTTAGCAAAGCAACTTAATCATTAAATATTAGAAGCTTCCACAATTAAGATGCATCCGGCATAAAAATCAGGTTTCATCAGGAGAGTCTCCTGGCTTTAACTCGCTTCATTTTTTTTGGAATACATGAAGGTCACACTCTGTGGGAATGATGAGGGGGATAAACATAATTCACTTGTGGAAACGGTCGCTTCCCTGCTGTGTTGGGAAAAGCACACTTTATTTCTGAGAGTCGGTCCTCTTGCTGGCAAGTAGTCTGTGGTGTGATGGGACCAGAAGGGGCATAAATATTCATTTAACAAATTGGTCCTCTTGTTAAGAGCAATCACACTCTCTCATTGCTAAAGTGTCATATGTCATACTTAAACCCATGTCAAAGGAAATATACATAGCTCCGCCTCAAGCAATGAT